>CAUYSK010100360.1:0-13830 GCA_963575035.1 Avahi laniger
GCCCAAAAGTCCAAGATAAAGGTGCCAGTAGATCTGGTGTCTATTGAGGGCCCACTTCCTAGTTTACGCATGGCCATTTTCTCACTGTATCCCCACATGGCAGAAAGCAGAGAGAACCAGCTCTCATGTCTCTATGAGGACACTAATCTCACCATGAGGGCTCTATGCTTATGACCTAATTCCCCCCCAGAGGTCCCACTTAATATCACCATATTGGGGGTTAGTATCTTAACCTATGAATTTTAGGGGAACTCAAAAATTCAGTCCATAACGAGGTCAGAGATAATAAAGGGTGGTAGCCATGGGAAAAAGGCAGATACGAAAAATATTTCAAAGACAGAAATAATAGGATATAACCATAGATTGGCATTATGGGCTAAAATAAGGGAAAAATCAAAAATGACAGCAAGGGAATAGTGATATCAATAACCCACATGGAGAAATCAAGGAGAGCAGACTCAGGTTTAAATAGCGTAACTAGGAGCTGCCAACGAGCTGAAAGATGCCCAACAGATTGTTACAAATATTATGACCAAAGTTTCAGAATAGGATGAAAAAACAGAGAAATTTGGAACCATCTATTTCAAAGAGTTAAAATTGTGAAAGTAGATAAAATCATCACAGAATAAAGAGGTTGAAGCCCAAAGGTTGAACCTCTTTAAAGCCCAAGGGAATCCATACTTTTAGAAGTCAAAAAGAAGATGAAATCAGTCCTGAACTGACACTGATATTACAATTAAGAGACAAGAACATTAAAAAGTTTTATAACTTTTTATAGTCCATATGTTCTAAAAGTAGATATATGGAAGATATTTTTAAAAATCCAAATTTAGTTTCTTGAGATGAAATCTACAATGTGAGAGGAAAATTACATTGGAAGATTAAAAGAATAGACATTTGTAAGAAAAGATTAATAACCTTGAAGATAGAGCAATAGAAATTACCCAAAACAGAGAAAAAAATAATTTAAAAAATGAAAAGAGGATTAAATAGCTGAGACAGCTTCAAGCAGCCAAACTGGAGTCCTCAAATGACAGCAGAGAAGTGAGACAGAAAAATATGTGAAGAACTAACAGCCAAAAATTTTCCAGATTTGATGAGAACTATAAACCCCACATAACCAAGAAGCTCAATGAACTCCAATATAAGACACATAAAGAAAGCTACACCAAGACACATCATAATCAAAACATACAAAAGCAGCCAGCGAAAAAGAGGCACATTATGTGCAAACGAACAAAGATAAGGAAAAAGGCAGATTTCTCGTCAGAAACAATGTCAGAAGACAGTGGAGCAACCTTTAAAATACTGAAAGAAAAAACAACTGTCAAGCTAGAAATCTATATCCAGTGAAAATATACAAATAGAAATATTTGTCTATTAAGGAGTCATGAAGAATTTCATGGGAAGTGGTGAGGGGTATGTTTACTACCTTGAGGGCGATGCTGGTTTCACCAGTTTATATACATCAAAACTTATCAAATTGTATACTTTAAATATGTACAATTTATTGTATGTCACTACATTACAATACAGTTGTTTTTAAAAAGTCAACATTATGTTTACAGAAACAAAGAGAACACAGTTCTCAACTAAAAAATACTAAAGTAATACATCAACCAAATGTAAAGTGTGAAGTCTGAATGGATTGTGATTTGAAAAAAAAGTTATAAAAGAAATTCTTAAAAAAATTATGGAATTCTGAATATGAATTGTATATTAGATAATACCATGGAATTATTGCTGATTGTCTTAGGTGGGATAGTCTGGTTATGTAGAAGAACATCCTTTTTCTTAAGAGATTCATGCGGAAGCATTAGGAATGAAGTGTCACGACATCAGCAATTTACTTTCAAATGATGCAGGTTGGATATGCATATATGTGGAAAGAAAAAAGTAAATGCAGCAAAATGTTAATAAATATTGACTCTAAGCAAAGAGTACAGGAATGCTCATTGTATTTTTCTTTCAATACTTTCTGCTTGAATTTTTTTCATAATAAAGCAGAGGAGAAAACAGCATATCTAGATGAAATAGTATCACAAAGTACAAATAACTAAGAAAAATACTTCCAACATATGACAGAAATAGGGTTGCTTTACTTTATATGCAAATAACTTTAAAATCTGGAAGAAAAATATGAATAATGCAGTTTTTTAAAGTAAGCAAAAAAATCACAAAATGATAATTAACAGAAAATATGTAAATGACCCCAAAAAACTTTGAAAATACACTCGACTTGTCAAAATTAGAGAAATGCAAAACAAAGCAATGTAATACCAGTTTTGACCTAGCAGATGAACAAGTCTTTTTGTTTCTTTGATAAAAATTACTATTGGCAAGAAAGGACCAATAAAAAGAGGTATTCTCATACACTGCAGAATTATATATTAGGTCAACCTTTTGGATGGTAATTTGAAAAAAAATCTATATTTGAATTTTAATTTAAAATGTAGGCCGGGTGCGGTGGCTCACGCCTGCAATCCTAGTTCTCTGGGAGGCCGAGGCGGGCGCGTTGTTTGAGCTCAGGAGTTCAAAACCAGCCTGAGCAAGAGTGAGATCCCGTCTCTACTAAAATTACAAAGAAATTAATTGGACAACTAAAAATATACAGGAAAAATTAGCCAGGCATGGTGGCGCATGCCTGTAGTCCCAGCTATTTGGGAGGCTGAGGCAGAAGGATCGCTTGAGCCCAGGAGTCTGAGGTTGCTGTGAGCTAGGATGACGCCATGGCACTCACTCTAGCCCAGGCAACAACATGAGACTCTGTCTCAAAAAAAAAAAAAAAAAAAAAATTTAAAATATGTATACTCTTTAACCAGCAATTCCATTTCTAGGAATTTATACTATACATGAAAAGCCAGCAAACTTTGTCTTAAAGGGTCACACTTAATTATTCTCAGCTTTGTGAGCCATAAGGCCTTTGTCACAACTATTCCACTCATCTACTCTAGTTTGAAAGTAGCCATACACATTATATAAGTGAATGGGTGTGGCTGCATTCTAATACAATTTCATTTACAAAAACAAGTGCCCCAAAATGGGCTCGGTTTGGCAATCCCTACCACATATTAAATTCTGAAAAACACGAAGATAGTTTATTATAACACTCTGTAACAGCAGAAAACTGCAAATAACTATACATTAATAAAGCACTTAATTCATAACTAAACATTAATAGGGCATTTGATAATTCACTGTAAATCAACACAATGAGATATTTATACAGACGTTTAAAAGAATGTGATCTATCTAAAAGTACAGGAAAAAAATCTCCAGGATAAGTTATTAAGTACAAAAAGGCAAGATGTAGAACATTATATATAAGACACAGTGTACGAGGACAAAAAAAGATTACATATGTATTAATTTTTCTTATTTTCTGCATGGATACATAAGAAACAGGAGTTATATCTGGAGAGTTAGACTAATGGGTCTGAGTTGAAGAAAAGGTTCTTAGATTTTATTTTATAACCTTTTGAGTTCTTACCATGTGCGTGTAAATTTTATAATAAAATAATCAATTGATACACAGTGAGTATTTCATAAGTGTTATATGAATGAATAACTAGAGAGGTTTCAGCAAATAGCCATATGGGGATAAAAGCCAGTTCTGAAGCAACTACAGAGAAATGATGGTGAAAGAGTGGATCCAGCAAAGGTAAACCATTTGCAGCAACCATTACACATTGCAGATTGACTCTCCAATACTCTTCCCTCCCAGATCCAGGGTCAGGTTCGAAACTGCCTAAACCAGTGTATGATAATGCCATCTCTTTGCCACATGACCCTTTCAGGGACTGCCAGCCCTAAGTCAAAGATCTGGAAGTGCTTTGGAAAATCGAAAACATAATAGAGAATGAACAAGAGATTAATGAAAGCATTGCAGCTAGTCAGCAAACTTCTGTGACTCTCAATATCATTACTTAAGTGGCAGGCAAGGGGAAGGCACAGACCAACCACACAATGGACGTTACCCAGAATTAGATCAGAAGGCTGAGAAAAATAATAGTAAGACACTATCAAAGGCATCAGCGAAATTCCTGATAAGTTTGAGACGGGATACAGACAGACCTAGAAGAGACGTAAGGAAATCAGGGAATAAGAAAACATATCCATGTATCTGGGGGGAAGAAAGAGGGTGGTAAAGGACCAGGTGTAACAATGAGGGTAAATAGCACATTAGTTAGTAGAACAAGAGTCACAGAGAGGGTTCTATCAACCAGAAGACTAGCTCTGCTTGTGAAATCTTGGGAGGAGAGCAATTCCTAATAATGAGATCCTAAAAGCTGAAGTAGAGTGCTGATGTGTTGCTGAAGTTGAGGTGGTCAAGAACAATAAGGCTCATGTTGGATGGGCCAACATGAATAACAATGAAGATAAAGTTTTCAATGACATGCTCAGTTCTCTTCATCTTTGCTTGTGGTAAAGTTAGAAAAAGGGTGGTATAATTAGACGATCTGATGTCAAAAGAGAAGAGGTTATTTACTGATGCTGATAATGTTCAAAATCTCTGAGTTGAGCAGATCTAGGTTCCTATCCAATGAGGTCAATTCTTAAAAATATGCCCTTGAAGTAACAGTTACTTAACTTCTCTAGACATTGTTTTATCAACTAGAGTACTTACTTCAGATGGTTATTGTAAAGATTACTTGAGATAATGCATGTCAAGTGTTAACCAGTGCTACTTTTCCTAACAACGGTCAAGAGGTAGCACTACAGAACAAAGTCCTATGCCAACTGCCCCTTTTTGCCTAGTAAGTTAGAACAAAGAGGCAACGAAATAGAAGAAGGTATAGATGCCTGTAAGGGATGCCCTGTATCTGGGGAAAGACAGCTTTTAGTCAAAGCGAAGCATCAGAAGGAGTGCTGGATGAATATAGACAAATTTGTTCCCAAAGAGGCAGAAATCCATGAGTATTAATGGAGTCATTATTGTCCTAAAAACTTTCAAATCTAAACAATACATCTTCCTTTAAGTTGCAACAGTAGAATGTGAAAATAGCAGTTACACCACAGATAAAATCAAACTGGGAGAAAAGTCAGCCAACATAATACAAAGGTAATATGGCTGACCAGTAAAAAAAAGTAGAAAAATTGGCACATTTCTAAATTTACTGATGCAAATTTACAGATTATAATCTCTTTCTCCAATATAACATGGGTAAAGTTATCCAAATCATGGTAACCTGAAGTGCTACCAAAAATCAGGCTACTCTATATCTCAAAATGCAAAAATTGGTAATAGTTTATTTTAATTTTCCAAAGTCTTTTTCTTTCTAATCCAAGTAACCCATGTTCATTTTGGAAAATTGGGACGTATGAAAAAGTATAAAGCACAAGGGAAAACGTTAATCTTACTACTCAGAAATAATCACAACATTTTGCATAGCCCTTGTAGTCTTCTGAATGCAGTTTTTCATATATCATAAGATTATATTGTATATTCAACGTTGTGTCCTACTTTATCACATGATATTATGTCATAGCACTCTATTTGCTTTATCGCTAAGAGTTACTAAACTAACGGTGATAACTTTCTCTATAAAGGCCTTTATGGTTTGGATCAAGTTATTTTATTAATAAATATTCTCCTTATGTAATTTCACGAGATCAACTTTTAGTCCCAGGACCCCATGCAGCTTTTCAGAACTTCATGTGCAACCCTAGAAGCTAATATAAAGGGGGAAAATGCCATTATATATTTGATTTATGCAACAAGTTATGCTGCTTTGAAAGCAGATTTCATACATACAAAAAGGACCAGTAATGTAAAAAATTGCACTCCCATTTCTAGAAATAAAGCTGGTTAATTTTCCCATTCCACTTTTGGTCAGGTGGTCACTAAGATGATCTGACACCAATTACTTATCCATGTACATGTTGGTGAGCTACAACAACTGGAGAGGGCCTGCATCCATGGATTTTTTTTCCCTCTATACAAAGAGGTCTGAAACTAAATTTAATTACCTTTTAAAATAAAATACAAATTTTACTTTTATTAAATGGATGATGAAATAGTAATATATGTACAGTTTGATATTTCTCATTTATTTCCTTTTTGATGTTTTAAATATTCTGAAATTAAATAATGTGCTACTGGCTGGAAACTTTTAGTTCTCATTTTTTAAAGAGTGAATAGAGCCTTATAATGTTACCAATGATATGATATAAACATCTTAAACATACTATGAAGACAAAAATACCACAGAATTCAGAACACCAAATTATGTTACTATTTGAACATAGTTTTTTCTTAATGTCTCTAAACCCCAAACTTGCATGCAAATTTTTTCTATTCTTTAAGACTACAATGTCAAAAAAGTTAACTAGGAGTAACTTTTTTCAGTTAACTTTTGTAAACTAAAATGAACAAAAATATTTAAAACAATTCCAGAGTAAAAACAATTGAAATGTTTTAAACACTTCATCACAAAAAAAAACTATTTAAAATTTATCATAAATCTATATTCTTACATCTTTATGCCAAAGAACCCAAAGTTCAAGATCATATGCCAAGGCAGTCTAATCAGCATTGCGAGGCAGGCCCTCCCACTTGACAAAGGCAAGTAATAGTCTTAAACCTCAGACTCTTTCACCATGAATTTTAAGAACTTTCATCTAATTCTAAAAGGTACATCAAGGGTTCATTAAAATATCATTAGAACACCTTGTAAAACCACTAAACAGCAAATACGTCTTCCTCAGGTAATCAAAACTGAAAGAATTGTGCATTCATGTGAAAACCAGTGCTACCTTTAGAACTGTGGAAAACTAATAAATTTTTTGTAAGTATCTCCAATGTGGGTGACATTTTTTTGTAGCTCAATATACGTAGCTCAAATAGTGGTTACACTCAAGTTTGGCAGATTTTGTGTTTGTATCTTGTTACTGTGATTCTGTGTCACCTTGCACCACATGGAGCCTGCCCTTCTCAAACTAGAAAAGAATTCATAGGTTTTATTGAGAAGGAGAATGGGGCACTCTTAAGAATTCAATTACCAACTATCTATTTTTTTAAGCAAAGATTAGAAAAAACTAGTACCAAGGCTTTTTTTGTTAATTCTGAGTATAATCTTGCTAAATGGTGTTATTGTTAACACTCTCAAACTTTTACAGGAAGATTACCACAGTATCTCAACAAATCAACCAATTTTCAATTAAAAAGGAATCCTAGTGTGGTAGAAAGTGCAAGAATTAAGAAAAATCAAGTAACACTTTCTAGATCCTGCTGAGACATCCTAATTCACTTATCCAAAGGGCTTCAGGTTCCTCATGTAAAAAATGATTGTATTAGATCTCCGTGGATCTACTTCTAGCTCTAAACAAACATTGTCTCTCCGTAAGTCCACGGTTAGCTTCCATAATTCACAATGGTAAGAGAGGAGAAGGTAGTGTAAGTTCTGGCCACAATTTTGAGGACGCTGGATGTGTTTTGGTTAATAATTTGACAGAAGTGCCACTACTCCTCATTTACAGAAAGGAGTAAGCCCGCCTCGCTGGTCAAGGGTGACTCAAACTTTGCTAGAATGACTTATCGCCTGGCTTGCATAGGCACCACTTGTTTAAGACCATCCACCCGGTTAAGGTGGTTTGTTTAAATCAGGCCTTGCTGCCCAAGGGTGCGCTCACCCAGGGTGCATCCTGCGGGCGCTGGAAAACCAGGGATCGCCGGGGTGAGTGCGGGGTTGCCCCCGGAGCTGCGACCTCCAAATATCTCCAGAGCCCGTACTCCAAAGAAGCATGCCTGGGACCCAGATACTCCCTTCACCCCAAGCTCTTTTCACCCCTTCTTAGGTCCCCAAAAGGACAGAGAAGCTCATCTGGAGGAGAAAAGGTAACGGGGAGAAATAGCGGCGTGAGTGGCGGCCGCAGAAGAGGCCAGGCCGTTACGACCAACCAAAATTATGGTTTTTAAGCCCCAATCCAACCGCAGCGCCTCCCATAAAAAGACCTCTTCGGCCGTCTGGGCACGAGCAGAGGGCGTCCAGAGAAAGGACAAGGGGCAGGAGGCGCAAGGTCCTTACCCGCTGCAAGGCTGGCGGCTGGCGGCTGCAGCCGGCGGCTCCAGTACCAGAGGCCGGAGGCGGCCCCTCGGAGCCGTAAGGAGGCTGCCATGCTGCCTCCGCCCCGCCTCCCCGCGACGACCTCCGCCGCCTCCCGGCTGGCCCACAGACTGCGAGTGTGCGCAGCTGGGCGAGCGTGCACGGCCGCGGCGTGGGGCCGCGCGCGCACGCGCTCTCGCCAATTGTGGGGCGGGCGCCCATCCGCCAGGGGAGGAGCGAAGCGCCGAGAGGCGCGGCCCGGCGGAACAGGTCCCGTCAATCCCATTACGGATGGGGAAGCCGACCAATCAGAATTCCCATATCCGCGGCTTACGACCTGTACTCTGGCCACGCCCCCAAGCTCGCTCCTCATTTACAGCCAGCGGTCAGGAGTCTACCTGTTTACCAAACTGCGGAGGGCGTGTGGGAGGCGGTTTCTGTCGCTCACTACAGCCTCCTTGGAGCATGGGTTTCCCAGAACCGCCCTTCGGAGGGTTGTAACTACGTGTTTCCTCCTCGCACTAAAGGACAAAACTGACTCGGGGCTTGAAAACCAATCACAGAAATCTACCGTGTGTAATAACTTTTAAATTCATTTGATTTTACTTAACTCAGCGGTTTCTCAGTAAAGTTGAAAATTAGTAGGAAAACAAATTGATAACATCTCTGAAGGGTAGAATTACTAGGAATTGCACTATTCCAGGACATATTTCTCTAATGTTTGAAAATTAGTCTGAATCCATTTTGTAAGCAAAATCTAAAGGTAAACTAAAATCCGAAAAGTAGTGTATATGTATGTACGTTTGTTAGAGAGCCAGATAACTTATTTATTTATTCTTCTGTCTGTGTTTGGTGTACATATTTGAGTTTCTGAACCCCTTGGGGATAATTCCAGGGCTCACCAAGTCCACTGACTCCGCCAAAGGGTTGGGAGCTATGAGCACACCAAAGCAAGACTTGCAACCTTTGGAAAACGCTAGTACAGGAGCAAAGAGAGTGAGGAGTACCTAGGGGAAATTGGAATCCCAGGGTTCTATCTCCCCCCCAGATTCATTTTATTTATTCGTTTGACTAGGGTTGTACTCACCAACCTTTTAATCTAAGTAACAGAATCAACGAATTTGACTTTGACTCTTTTTCCCTCTGCTCAGTAATCCATGGAGTTGGAAGCGGCTAAAGGGAAAGCAAAGGAATTGGATAATTTTTAAATGGGTTATGTCATGGTTCTGGGCAAACTAGCAGTGTTTCCAGGAACCAGTATAGAGTGCAAGGTCACCATCTGTAATTGGTAGAAAAATAATTCTCTTCTTTGGCTGTCGTTCCACCCCAACCCTCTACCAAAAAAGGAAGGAAAGAGAGGGAGGAAAAACTCATTTCAGCTATTGGACAATCTCCTAGATTTGGTATCCCTAAGACTGTTAATTGGCTCTGGAGCATTTCCTACCAGTTCCACTCCTCTTGGTTTCCTTAGGTTTTAGCTGGAACAGACCTCCTGCAACCAATAAATGTGGCCCTACAGGGTCCTATAATTAACTGCTGAAGTGCAGTCTGCCTTTCAACTATGTCAACCTACGTAACAGAGCTATTTGCAACACAGGACAACACATCAATTAATCTCCCCAGCTCTTAGAGAGTTTATATCCCAGTCCTCCTGAAATTTTATATCCAATCAGATTGCTTTTGTCATTTTTATTGTAAGCTACTGTTTTTGTTTCTCTAGGTTGTTTATGGGGCTCTTTCTTTGAAAATGAGTATTTCTTTACAAAAGGCTGCCTCCTGTCAACAGCGTTCTCCTAGGATTAGAAGGGAAGAAAAAGGAAGGGGCTCACAAGGAGAAGGCAGAGTTAAAGCTGGGCATGAGATCTTTTCATTTTAATTTTTTTTTAAACTGATGGTGATAGCTTTGAAAAGGGAATGGTATTGAGAGTTTGATTCCTTTTGCTCAACCATGACCAGGGGATGTCACAATTTCTCCATATCTCTATATCATGGAGACTAATGTCTCCCCCTAGAAGCCCTATATTGATTCATAAATTAAGGAATTTTCATGGAAGGTTTTTCATAAACATTATGATTTCTTTTAGTAATTCTTACTATTTGAAGGTACTTGTAAATATTATTGTTTTGGCAAAGGCAATGACTGCCTATGACTACCTTCTTTTATTTGATCGTCTTTCTGATAGCTTTGCTTGAAAGGCACTGCAACTCCTTTCTACATCTTTGCCACACGTTTGTTTGAAATTTTCAATGCCTTGTAGTGACCCATGACTTCTGCTTCTGGAAGACGGAGTAAATATATTTTTTTCTATTTCTCCCACTAAGTCCAACTGAAAACTCTGGACATTATATGTAAAACAAACATAAGGAGACTCTGAACAGTGAAGGGAAGAAGTCATACCAGCTAGGGACTTCCGGACTCGAAGAGGAACACAGTCGTAAGTGCCTTGGGTTTTCATTTAGCCTTATATATCCCAAACCGAGGGTTAGAGAAGCCAACCCAAAAATGCCAAGAACCATAGACAAAAAATGCCACAATAAAAGGCTCCTCAGAAACCCAAAAATGCCAAGAATCATAGACAAAAAATGCCACAATAAAAGGTTGCTCTCTCTAGCCAAAAGATGAAAAAGGGACAGCCTAGCAAGACAGAAAACATTTAGAAGATAACTGCTCTACAGCAGACAAACAATAAACACAGACACACACAAACTGCGCCCCCCGCCCCTGCCACAAAGCAAAGGCCAGGTGGGAAGCCTAGACTTCCTCACTAAATCAAAAATCAGTCATCATACCAAAACCCAGCAAGATCTCAAGCAGAATGAAAAAAGACAATCAATAGATGCCAACACTGATATGACAAATTAAAATTATCTGGCAAAGATTGTGAAAGCAGCCATCGGAAAAATATTTCAATTAAGACATGCTTGAAATAAATGAAAAAATAATCTCAGAAAAGAAATAGAAAGTATCAGCAGAAACAGAAAATATAAAGAAGAAATAAATGGAAATTTTAGAACTATGAAATGCAAGAAATGAAATTTTCAAACTCGATGAATGAGCTCAGCAGAATGGAGAAAAGAATCAGTGAACTGGAAGATAGAACAATAGCGATTACCTATTCTAAACTACAGAGAGAAAATAGACTGGGGAGATAACAGCAAAGCTCAGGGGCTTGTGGTATGACTATAACAAAAGATCTAACATTTCTATTATCAGAATCTGGGAAGGAGGGGAAAAAGACTTTCTCAACAAGGTACACACTATCTAAACATTTTTATACCTGTTCCCAAGGTATTACTCTTATTTATTCACTTCCCTCATAATATGATACTGTCTCCCTTTCCTGGATCACTCTGAGTTCCCCAGGTTCTCTCTCTCTCTTCCTTCCTTCCTTCCTCCTTTCTTTCCTTTACTTTTCCACAAGTTCTAATATCCCTTCTTTACTCCCCACTTTTTAAGACTCAACTCAAATGACCTTCCCCAAAAAGTATTTTCCTGGGTAATATATAAGCAGTTATGAAAATAATTCAGTCTGATTAAGAAACTATATCTAAAGTCGCTTTCAAAAACTGTATCAGTTAGCATGAGATTCTGCTGAATGAAACAGAAAGTCCAAATGATAGCAATTTGTTTTTTCCTTGCGGAAAAGAAGTCTGGATGTAGGCAGACCAAGGCCGACAGGGCAGTACTGAGTTATTAAAAACCCAGGCTTCTGTTTTTGTCTTTTTTTCTGGCACTGTTTTCTAGCCTCATGATTACTTTATGACCAAAGGTGGCTGCTAGTGGTCCAACCATCTAGTCTGAGTCCCAAGCAAGACTAAAGAAGAGGGGGCAAGCTAGAGGAAAGGAATGTGCCAGCAGACTATTCTCATTTTCAGAAGGCTTCCTATAAGTTGCACACTACAACTGCCCTTCCCACTATCTAGAACTTAGTCACTTAGCCATACCCAGCCACAAAAAAAAGACTAGAAATGTAGATGGGGGAGGGGCGGAAAGAAGAGTGGATTTGGATAAGCGTAACAAGTGTTTGCTCTAGGCAGTTTCTAAAATGTTTTGGAGTATAAAACATAGATAATTGAATTGTGTCCCAGTTGACAGTGTATCTAACTACGTATTATCACATTTATTTAAATGGATTAGAGTTGGAGACATTAGTATGGACTCATGCGTCAATTAATATAGATACAGATGTTTATACATATTAATATTTATCAATATGTATATATACACAGGTTAGTAAACACACATTTATCTCCATGCTCTATCATTTGAGGGAGCCTAGAAGCAATGATACTCCAGCAGCGACAAGCACACCTAGTATTATGTGTTTTCCAGTTCCATATGTCTACCTTTGACTATGTGGTCAACAATTATCTAACCTTGTAAATATGGATTACAAAAGATTATTAAATGTTATAAATCTGTTGATTCTGTCAATAATTAAGATTATACAATCTAATTTATATCCGTAGTTATTTTACTTACCATATGGTCTTCAACATGCACATTCAATATAAACATTTAATCAAGTTAATTAATTATATTTGTTTCCATTTTATAAAACATATCTATTAATAAACATGTTAATGTTTATAAATACTGTATAGCAATATACTACATAGTTTCTAACATCATGACGTTATGGTAACAAGACTGAGTCTTTTTTTTTTTGGAGACAGAGTCTCGTTCTGTTGCCTGGGGCTAGAGTGCTGTGGAGTCATCTTAGCTCACAGCAACCTCAAACTCCTGGGCTCTAGTGATCCTTCTGCCTCAGCCTCCTGAGTAGCTGGGACTACAGGCATATGCCACCATGCCTGGCTAATTTTTTCTATATATTTTTAGTTGTCCAGATAATTTATTTCTATTTTTAGTAGAGACGGAGTCTCACCTCTTGCTCAGGCTGGTCTCGGACTCCTGACCTTGAGCAATCCTCCCGCCTTGGCCTCCCAGAGTGCTAGGATTGCAACCATGAGCCACCACGCCCAGCCACAAGACTGAGTCTTACCTCTTTCGATGATGTCTATGGTGTGAAGGTGTTATAAATTCACAAACATCTCCATTAAATTTCATCTTGATAATTTTGTTTCTCAATCATGAGATTCCATAACCTCTGAGAAAGGAAAAATTCAGAATCATGCTTACTTTTTTGCTGGTTACTTAATACAGTAGGAAGAATTAACAACATTAGAAAGGGATGTATACAAATGATGACTTTTTTAATTCTAATAAAAATAGCATACTAAGTCAGTCTTTGTGTCGCCAGTTGTCTTAGTCTGTTTTGTGCTGCTATAACATAATACCACAGATGGGGAAATTTATAAAAAACAGAAAATTATTTCTCACCCTTCTGGAGTCTGGAAAGTCCAAGATTAAGACACAGCATCTTGTGTGGGCCTTCTGGCTGTGTCCTCCCATGGCAGAAGAGTGAAAGATGACAATCCTACCCCACAAGCCCTTTTTATAATGGCATGAATCCAATCACGAAGGCAGAGCCCTCATGAGCTGAACACCTCCCCAGCGGCCCCACTTCCCAACACTGTTGCATTGGGGATTAAGTTTCCAACACATTAATTTCAGGGGACACATTCAGGCCATAGTACAAGTGATTTTTAAAGCTTAATTAGCAGGCCGGGCGCGGTGGCTCAGGCCTGTAATCCTAGCACTCTGGGAGGCCAAGGCAGGTGGATTGTTTGAGCTCAGGAGTTCGAGACCAGCCTGAGCAAGAGCGAGACCCCGTCTCTACCAAAAATAGAAAGAAATTAATTGGACAGCTAAAAATATATAGAA
>CAUYSK010100362.1:0-12343 GCA_963575035.1 Avahi laniger
CCCCCCCCCCCCCCCCCCCCCCCCACCCCCCCCCCCCCCCCCCCCCCCCCCCCCCCCCACCCCCCCCCCCCCCCCCCGCCCCCCCCCCCCCCCCGCCCACCCCCACCCCCCGCCCCCCCGCCACCCCCACCGCCCCCCCCCCCCCCCCCCGCCCCGCCCCCGCCCCCCCCCCCCCGCGGGGCGGGCCCGCCAGCGGGCGAGTTGTACATAAAAAAAAAGAACTTTCATCGGTGTGGATAAAAAGCCACCCTCATTCACTAATGGTAAAAGCCAAAATTCTTCATTCAAGAATGTTCATCATGAGAGTTGTTTACGAAATAATTTAAAAATCCATAAAACTGCCAGTCAGAGATGACTACTGCTAATATTCTGGTGTACGTCCTTCCAGATATTTTTAGACATGTGTGCGCGCATGCGTATGTGTGTGTGTGTGTATGCACAAACATATTTGCATATATACACAGAAATATATAAACCTATATATATATGTATATAAATATGGCTAGGAGAACTGGAACTCAGTCACCTTGGAACTGGAAGTTGCACTGACAGATTGAAAAGCAGCAAGTTAGAAAACGACTGAGTCTCTGATAATTTTGTGGAATAAAGTCATTGGACTAGACTTGGAGAATCTGCCATAACAATTCCACATGAGAGAAAAATAAAGCACTCAAAAGCACTCAGTAAATATTAGCTGTTATTATTTTTGAAGAGTATTTACTTTCATAAAAATGTTCACAATATACTCCTAGATTGTAAAAGCTGGTCATGCAGAGAATCACAAGAACACTCACCAAAATAGTATCAGTAGTCACCTCTGAGTATTAATTACATACAATTTTTATTTATTTACCAGTTATTTCCCAGATGTTCTACATTAAGTGTTATTCTTATAATTTGAAGAAATAGATGTATAAGCAAAAGAAAGCAATACATATTGAAAAATAAAGTGCAAAGAACAGGTTAATATCTGGCACAGCTCTTTCTCCATGAAACACACTGAAAGTAACAGAAAATCATTTTCAAAGAACCAATATAGGTATGCCTTTGATCTTTAAAGGATCAATCTATTCTGAATTAATTGGAGTAGAAAGAAGGAATCAAAGATATTATATATCATACTAAAAATAAAACTAGTTAAAAAGAAAAAAGGACAAAATCTAACAATGTAAAAACCATAAAAGCTCAATAATTTAGGACCAAAAGAAATTTCTTAATGATAAGTGCATCAAACATTACTCTCTGCTGAAATAATTTGTAATTGTTTAGTTTCATGAGCAAGCTCTTTTATTTTTCAAATATTATAATCCATCCAGGGAGAAGCAAAGACTCGGTTACAGCTGCAATGTTCCCTCCCTCCAATTGCCTTTCTTCATCACTGAATTCCTCTGTTAGTGCTTGCCTATAAGTGTTAATTATACACAGTTAATCACCCTGACACTACAGTACTGTAGTTAACATAGAGTGTCTGCTTGACTTTCCTACATGTTTGGCTTTTGATTGTTATAATTTTAGTTGGTGAAAAACTGAGAAAAAGAAAGATTAAGAGATATAAAAACATTTTCTAATAAATGTATATATTTTTATTGAGTTAGTAATTTTCACTTGTTCACAAGCATAGTTTTATTATGTTTTACCTTAGTTATCATGGTAAAACAATCAAGAGTTCCCTTTAGTTTAAAACAACAACAAAAACAAACAAAACAAAAAAAAACCTGTGTATTTTCTTAGGAACTGCCAGAGGAAAAAGTCTCATTTCCTTTTATCAGATAATGATAAAAATTATACATTGGCTGACAGAATATTCAGAGTAAAGTTATGTACTAAAATGAACTTTCTTAGATTCTTACATCACTTTCCCGGTATTTATTTCCTCTATGCTTTAGTTATACCTTCTATCCACCAGCATTTTCATTACTGTATTTAATTCATTTAACTCCAATATTTATAGGTCTGTCTTTTCCCAGAAGGTACCTAAAATTATTTTGAGAGTAGGCAGAAACATACAATAAATTAATAAACTAACTGAAATATACACAATATGAAAACAAGCAGTCTTTTGACTATAGTCTAAGTTCCAAAAAACAACCTACAATAAGATATTATTCTCCCATTTGAAGAAGATAAAGTCACATAAGAAGCAAATATCACACATGGATTCTCCAGCCTTCAATCAAGTAACTATTAATCTCTTATCCACTGTAAAACAACAGGCAACATCCTTTCCATCTATCCATGATTCATTTTATACTGAATTCCTATAATTTTTTATTCTAATTCCTAATTATTTTATCATAAGAAAGGTGAAGAAGTATGTTAACTGCTACATTTTATTTCCCCAAGACTACAAAAGGATTCTTTATCTTGTTATTCCAGTGCAAATAGGCTTTTAAGTAGTGTTAGTGTTGGGGGAGATTTTTTTGCATCCAAAATTTCACTATTGCAGTGACCACAGTGCTGGCAAATGGATCCTGAGCTGAAAGCAGAACAAGATTTCAAATAATCTATAAATAATCACTTCAAGAACACATCTTTTCTTCTTTTATCCTACAAAAGACAGAATTTTGTTCAGGACCCACAAGCTGTCAACTTCTCAGCATACTCAAAATCCCACTTAGCTCTCTATTGTAAACAGTGTAGTATTTCGCTACCACATCAATAAGTAAAATTCTTGAAAGAATCATGTTTGTGTTTGATTCACATTTGCTGTGCATATGTCAATGAACCTAAAGTAGTTGTAATGTTAAACTCTTAAAACCTTTAACTTACAAAAAGGTTGGGCAATCTGAAAATGGCAAAAGGTCTGTCCTACGTAGACTAGTCTGGATAAAATCCAAAATAAGAAATCATAGCATAAACTAGTATGGTAGTCTGTTTTACTAATCCACCCCACTCTCTCCATTTATCAATATTTTTTAAAGTGAGTGTAAAGGATTGGGTATTAAAACACAGTCTACAAATAGGTGGTACTATACTAATGTTTAAAAAACATGATTGGCCGGGCGCGGTGGCTCACGCCTGTAATCCTAGCTCTCTGGGAGGCCAAGGCGGGCGGATTATTCGATCTCAGGAGTTCGAAACCAGCCTCAGCAAGAGCGAGACCCTGTCTCTACTAAAAATAGAAAGAAATTAATTGGACGACTAAAAATACATAGAAAAAATTAGCCGGGCATGGTGGCGCATGCCTGTAGTCCCAGCTACTCGGGAGGCTGAGGCAGTAGGATCGCTTGAGCCCAGGAGTTTGAGGTTGCTGTGAGCTAAGCTGAGGCCACGGCACTCGCCCCGGGCAACACAGTGACACTCTGTCTCAAAAAAAAAAAAAAAAAAAAAAAAAGCACAGACAAAACCATTCAAAACAGAACTCACCCTGTAAAACTGATGCTCTCATTTTTTCATGAGATTATCAGTTGGCCAATTTAGGACATTTCTTACATGTCTGGTCTTTATTCTGACATAGGCAGATGACACAACACACCTGAGCTTATGTTGATAAAGCTCCCTAGAATAGTATAACAAAAACAATGCCCTCTGACACTTTGCCAGGGGGCTCTAGGCTACTTTTGATATCTTTCCTAAAAATCTTTTGTTTAGATAACAGGGATCTATGACAAACAAACCAGAAATGGTATCATTCACTTTTTGAGGTCAAAAGTGGTCATCTTTCCAGCTCATTTAAGTTGAAATGACAATGTGGGTCACAGAGCTAGCTGCTTTTCTTTTGCGTGGTACTTCTTTAGCCCCACATCATCACCCAAGAAACAAATTGTTTCTGATGAAATTACTTTTGCTCTAAGATAAGTTAATCTCATTTATGTATCAAAAATTACTGCCCTGCTCTCACTTCCAAAAGGAAGTAGCTGGATGCCAGTATACATTAACATTTCAGCACATTATATATTAACTACAAAGATTAATGTAAAATTTTGCTTTCCGTGCACTTTTTTTCTTAATTAAAGAAAGTTTTCAGTTTGGGAATTCTTGTTTGTGGATGATCTGTTTCCCTATCATTACCCTTAATTTGATGATGCTGTTATATAATTTAATTTTTTGTTTGAGGTTATAGATTGGGAACCTGGTACATACATTGGATTTTATGATGGCATAAAAAACTATGGCACATGAACTAACAATACAAACTGTAGTACTCCAAGTGCTATTTAACAGACATTTTACTATAGGCTCTCCTTTACATCACTAGGTTAATTATCTCTCTAAAGAGGTACACAGAAAAAGTCAATGTGGAGCTGGCATCTGGACCAGGTAAGGTGAATGGCTAAATCACCAGGGACAAGAGTATTTTCTAAGAAACAGGCCATTCCTAACAGCAGGATACTGCAACATTTGCTCACCCAAATAATCACATCAAGTCTGACCAAAACCACCATTACCTTTAGCATAATACCAATCAGGATTAAGAAAGGGCTTGAGGTTTCGTAGGGTCTGAGTGATACTTAAAGTGAGTCATTTTCCTGTTCGGTGGGTTTTGAAAGTACACAAAACATACTAAATTAGAATTTGTGTTCCAGGAAATATGAATTCCAATTTTCAGAGTTGCAGAACTAGTGTGTCGGGGCTCATTTACAGGACTGAAGTGTTCTGGTCATCGCAATTGAGAAGCAACAAGTGGGAGAATGTGTCATGATTATATTGTTTGTATTAAAGGGTATGCTAGACTCTCAGGTGTTCTGGGAATACCTTATGTGTCAGGACAATCCTAGGATACCTCAAAACCTCAGTGGTCTTGGTAAACCCAATGCGGGTCAGAACATTACTCTGAACCTAGGCTGATCCCATAGAGTTCATCAATCCATGAATAACTTTTGGAGTCTTCTTGACCTTCCGAGCTAGATTACTCCAAAATTCCTCCAGCAAATCATGTCTCAGTTCTCATTAAAAGGGACGTTTCCGACGCTACTGAAAGATGTGTGTACATACCAAAGGATATAACATTTGTTTCTACAACAGCATATAGAACATCAAAGAATAGTGGAGATAGCTTCAACCTTTATAAATTCCATATTGCATCGTGGCTCCAGATTGAACAAAGAGACTGTAAGTTCTGGGCAAATTCCTTGAATAATGTTGATCTGAAGGGGCAGCGAGTGTAGAAGACTTATGCTTGTCTATTAAGTAGCCAACAAAGAAAACATTAAACACATTAAATTTATATATTTATGTGTGCATAATTTTTAAAAGCTATTTAACTCAACACTTGAAAAACGTAGAATTTAATCATTAAACATAAGTGTTGCCAGGCACGGTAGCTTGTGCCTGTAATCCCAGCACTTGGAAGGCTGACGCGGGAGGATTGCTCAAAGCCGAGAGTTTGAGACCCATCTGGGCAACATAGTGAGACCCTTGTCTCCATAAAAGAATACAAAAAAATTAGTTGGCTACAGTGCCCACATGTAGTTCCAACAACTCAAGAGGCTGAGGTAGGAGGATCACCTGAGGATAGGAGTTCAAAGCTGCAGTGAGCTATGATTTGTGTCACTGCACTCCAGCCTGAGTGACAGCAAAACCTTGTTTAAAAAATTAATAAAATACGTGTGTCTCTGAAAGTATCATTGACCCGATCTTACTAGGTATTTTAATTTTACTGGCTTTCCAAAGGCCCAAATTCTCTATAGTGATAAACTTCTCCATCTTCCTCACAATAATTAAGACTGGTTCATTAATGTGGACTCATATACTTTGTCTATACCCTTTTATTTCTTTGTACCTCTCTACAACTCCCCCCAGAAAACCCAAAATCAGATCATATTAAAGTAATTTAACTGATTGATTGTAAAGCCACAGCTAGATTCCAAATCTGACAAATACTCCAATTCATGAGACACCTATAGCACATTATCTATATTTGTACACTTTATTTAAAAACAAATAATACACTTCGAGCCACCAAAAATGGATATCTTAATTAGCTTATCCATACCCTGAATTTACAAAAGAAACTTCTTGCACCACAAAAATTAGCATTTGGATTAATTTACATTAATTGATATTATAACTAAAATTTAAAATACCTGAAGATCAAACAATCTGACCCAGGGCTCACCAGTTGGGGAGTTGAGTGTGGAGAGAAAGGGTTATTTAGGAATCTGAACTGATGATACCCTGAGGTCACCTCTAGTAAACTGAAGTTGAGAAGACACAAAATAACCTGTAGATTTCAATATTACAAAGAAGTGGTTTCTCCTAAAAACAGTTATTAGATCATATAGATGGGGTGGGGGTTAAGGAATACCTTTTAATTTGGAATGAAAAAAGTGTGTGGAGAAAGGGATTCTATTTGTTTTCTCACAAGAGGCAAACTTTAGCCAAATAATGAGGAGAAAGTAGGGATAGAGAGATGTGGTAGACCTAAGACTTTCTGATTGCTGATAATACCAAATTTAGCAGCTCTCTACAAGTCAATTAAAATACCATTCTCTGAGACATTTTCAGAGAGGAGTTAACACACAACCAGGAAAAAATCATTCTACATTAACAAGGCACTCACTGGTTCACAGCCTGTTAAAAAACTAGGCAGACATTAGAGTTAATCTAAATTAAAATGAACTTTCAAATTTGAATCAGAGGGATGACAAGCATTTTAAATGGTGGTCCCAGTTCAATTAAACCTAAAGCTTGACTAGCAAAGATCCAGAAAATTCTGAACCCTAAGCACCACTTCAGGAATACTGCTAGAATAAATGACTGGAATCTAGGGATCTCTGTTTGGCTTAATATTTGCTTTTTTTTAGATTTAAAAGACAAAAGAGAAACTGATGTAAAGGATCTGTTAAATATTCTGTTGATCTGTGTCAGTGTAAAGGAACACTGACATGGAGATCCAGCTGGATGATGGATATGGCCAAATAAAAAGCTTTTAGTGGCAAAAGTAAAAATGATTCAAATCATTTACCAATGACCTATCCTTTATTTTAAACACAGATATGTTAGTTTTCTGGAACTTCCCCTAGAATGAACTTCAGGAATTAATACATTACACAAAAATATACATATTTTTGTTAGCTCCTACATTTGTACAACCTGAATCCCAGTGTCAAACATTTTAAGTACTGCAATTATATAAATAACTAAAAAAGTTAACATAATAATGGAGGCAACTTCTGAGTAAATAAAATGAATGATTATGTATTTAATAGTCTTCAAATAGCTTTCAAAGAATAAAGTAAGCTGAATATAATTATACTTAGAACTTTTTTCCATGTAAATTGAATAATAATTTGGCTCTTGGGTAAAAACATCAGATAGACACCAGGCAGAGATTAACTATCTCCACTCACTAACAACATTGATGATTAATTTTAAGCGAGTCTTTCAAAAGAAAACCAAAATTAATTCTACGCCTTTCAATGCGATTTGTGACATCTTAGTACAATATAACTTAAATTACAAAGCCTGAGAACAGCACCAACATAGATTTTTAAATTGCATCCAACCATCATTTCAGATGTCATAAAGATTAGCTTTAGTTAAAATGGCAGCAATGACAAAGAGGTAGATATGAGAGATGCCATTTAAATATTTTAAGACTATTCTTAGGTGGAATTTTAACTAGTTCAGGTGTTTAATCTAAAAATAATTTCTACTTGTTAAATCTTATCACATAAGAATTTCATAACATGCTCTTGTGTAAGGGGAAAATATATGAAGTACTAAAACAGTGAGCCTTTAAAAATTATATTGACTTAGCCAACATTAATAAGATCCCATAATTTTGGTGAACCAATAATTTTTCCTTTTACCTGAACCTGACTATAATGAAAGAACAGCTATTTTGCCTCTACTGAAATTTCTAGGAATTCACATTCAAAATTCTTGTAAAGTACATATGGTACTCAGAAGAGCACAAAGACAGCACATGAAATCTCCCCTGAAGTCCTAGAAGTTGAGCAGATACATTAAAAAGACATTGATGGTCACATATCAGGACCTTCACAAATTGGTAAACACACATACGCACGCATGTGCACACGCGCGCGCACACACACTCTCTCTCTCTCACTGTCCCCCCTCCCCCCCAAACTCAATCTTCATCCTCACTGTAAGGCTGCATTTGTATTTTTTTTAAAGGCACCTCTCATTTTCTAGCTATTGCCTTCTTGATGATATTTGTTTTGTTAAAAAGCCTGAATGTTCAATGGAAATAGTTCAGTACTGAGAATGGAATATTTTTCAATTCACATTTGAATAGCCAGGTTTTCTTACATTCAGATTTTAATAAACTAGAATGACAATCTTTAAAACAAGCATGCTAGCCTATAATGAATATAGTAAATACAGTAATTTAAACATTTAGAACTATATATTATACTGCAAAAGCAAACAGCACAACACTCGCCATACTCATCATTATTTGCTGTGTACACTACCTCCAAAAATGAAAATACCAAACAGTAAAATGCACCTATGGTTTTTTTATATATATAGTCTATATATATTATATATATTCTTACAATATATATAATATATATTTATAAAATATACATACATTTTAGACATTTTCAAATAAATCTTCATCATTATCTCCAAAAGAAATTTATAGCAAGAATACTGAAGGAATGAAAGTCAGATAAACAAAAAATTTCTCACAAAGTTCATTATTAGTGATGCAGCTCAATTTCCCCCCTTTTAGTCATAACTAAAATGATTATAAAAGCTAAATACTTTGCATAACTAAGTATCTGTTTAATGGCAAAAATTGCTAAACTTGTTCAATAGAAAAATACTGAAGGTCATTATATCCTTATGTTAAATATCTGCCTATGGTTTGAGTAGCAAATGGGCTCCATATTACAGTTGAGTTTTGAGAAGGGTGCTGCAAGCTCCCAGAGATGTATCCACAGCATATGAAAATAAGGCAGGGACTAGTACCTCCTGCTGATTTTCATACTATTCCAACACATTTGATCCAAAATATTTACAAATCAAGCACTATGACAGCATTTCAATGGCTGTTTGAATACTGAATTTGTTTTCTGAATTTTCATTGAATTTTCAATAGGCTGGGGAAAGTCAGACACATATGTATGCTACTATCTGGTTGGAAGACAGCTTTGGCTCATTTCTAGGCTGAGATCATGCAGTGCTAGTGAAGAAACTCTCTGTTCAGTTTCCAATGGCACAGCACTGGCTTTCTAAGGAACTTTCAACAGTTCCAACATTTGTACTACAGTCTATATATCTCATGGTTATTTCCCACTCATTAACAGAAAAACTTCAATCATAATGAATAAAATAAACAGGAGAAGAGAGTGTCTTGGTTTCCAGAATTTCAGTGACATTAGTAAAATAGGCACTGAAGATCTTAGAAGGCAATTACAGCAATAACTTGTAGAACAATTAATAGTTTTGTGGTTGACCATCATAAATATCATAAGGGCACCTAACTACAATTTTCCAGTATCCTTCTCGAAATGTTAGGTTAGCAACAACCTTTCTTCGCTCTGTGAAGGACCAAAAGAAATTTACTGAACGCAATGTAGAATTCTCTATCTGCACAGAAATATAAACATTCACCTGGCAGCTTATGTCTAGGGTTAGTGCATTTGATTATAAAAAGGAGTCTTTTAACCGACTTGTTAGGCAAAGCACAAAGATGAAATGAAAAGGTAGCTGTGTTAAAATACTCCAGCATATCTTATAACAATCAGATGAATTTAGCTTAGACTTTTAAAGAAAATTTGCCTGTACACTGCAGAATTTTAGAGACAAACAGAAATTTTAAAGAAATATTATCAATTATTATCCACACCATCACTAGAATACATCTTCAAGGAGCAGACGTGTATATCACCAAAAGTGTAGCTGCTATGACAATGGAATATGTGGGAATAGGAATGTAGGAATTATTTTAATAAGCTAAAATATCTGTGGATGTAAGTTTTTTTTAAAATCTGAGAGCCTATTGTATACATACATTTTTGTGAAAAGGTGGGCATTAATAATTTATTTATAATTTCTAGACTGGTCTTTGTCATTTGGGGCAATAAGAACTAGTATGAGAGGCATGGCAGCTATAGGGATGAGGTCTGCATGACAGCGACGAGGTCCGGATAATGGGGTCATAGGAAACCCAAAAGCTGACCACATGCAGGTCACAGGTAAGGTGAGTTTGGAGAAGCCTGGCCTTTTAAGATATGGTTTTCCACAGAATCTATATAGATTTACTGTCCACTAAAACATGTGTATCCAATTAAACAGCAGGGGAGGGATAGATAGAGAGAGACAGAGAACTTTTTAGCCAATATTAGGCATTGAACTCTTTCATCCAGATTTCTGGGAGGTTCTTCTTCTTGGAAATATTAATAGAGGACTTCTGGGGCACAAAACATTTACTTTAATTAGTACTTCTGCAAAAGCAGCTGCCTGAGGTTAACCATATTCTTTGGACTGTTAAAATAATAATTAGGAACTATTTTTGGTAGGTGTCAGATAACATGTAAAGACAAAGAAGAAAGAACAGAGATCATCTGAAGCATGGTTATGTGGGTGTTGATAAATGAGAACTAGCAAGTAACTTTCATCTTCTCAGTCACTGAAAGGTAAGATTTCATCGATATGAAATAATCACTCTGGTACTATAAATATCACAGGAATAAAGTGAATTTCAAAATAGAAATTATTATAGAGATATGCCCTGTTTATCCTTAAAAATAAACAGAATTTCAAACCTGCATAAGTTAAATCCTTTAGTAAAAGCAGACTTTATCAACTATTCTTCATAATGGTGAGTGCTTGACAGCTAAACTTAAGAATGGTACCAAATCTATTTTCAAAATTGTAATAGAAATCTGCTTGCAAACTAAATATTTGTTTTGCATTTCTTAATAATTATATATTTAACATATTATTGCATTTTTTCCCCCCTAATAGGTAAAATGCTTTGTCAGGTGCTTTATGTGAACAGCTGAAAGGAGAGCTAAATCAAAAACTCATTTTAACACTGCCGGTCATTATACACAAAGGGGTTAGTACGGTAGAGAGGACAAAGATTACTGTTTTGACTACCTAATGTGTTTAACAAGATTTCTTAAAGGAGAACTAGGTCTAGGTTTCCGCTCTTCCTTTATTCATTCCCAGCTATTGAGCTTTTTAATTATCCATTGTAGGATGCCCTACTTACTCAATAAGGACAAGCTAAACCTACATTCGCTCAGGCCTGCCTAGCGAATTAGAACAACCTCAGAAATAAAAGTGCCTATTTGGGAGAAAATTTATGACAGTTTTCAGGCTCATAGATTCAGCCGAGCTTGCAGCAACCTGAACAAACCTTAGTTTTAGAAAACAGTATATGAATTGCAAAACTATACTTTCACAAATGTTCTCTGTGCTCCTTCAGCAGAACAAAAGGGCAGGACGAGTTGACTCTTGCCCTCGTCTTCTGTATCTCTTTTGTGCAGTTGATTATTTATAAAGAGCTAGAAGGTGAAGATGATGCATCATGTCATACAAAGACTTTAGCCAGTGCATCAGCTCCAGCACTGGCTATATAGCATTTGGATGGGTGGAAAGCTACATCATGAATGGATTCTTCAAACTTTTTCCGATGAGCTGTGAACTCTTGGATACATGTCTTACTTTCTAGATTCCATAAACGTATCGAACAGTCATGACCTATACCAAAAGAAAGGAAATTGAAAGGAAAAATTATGTTAACATGAAAATGATAAGGACAAATAAATAATCCATAGTTGATGTACTTACTGCCAGACATCAAGTAGAGGCCATTAGGATCAACTGCTAAACTTGTAACAGCTTCTAGGTGGGCTACCATCGAGTGGATCAGTTTGCCTTTGGAAAAAGAGATTGTTACTCTATTAATAACTTTCCTCATCTTGAAAATATGCCAGCTACCATGTTGTACTGATTTCTCCAGGCATCCCTCCTGTGTACATATTATATGAACAGCTTTTTTTTGGAGACAGAGTCTTGCTCTGTTGCCTGGGCTACAGTGCAGCGGTGTCATCATAGTTCACTGCAACCTCAAACTCCTGGGCTCAAGCAATCCTCCTGCCTCAGCTTCCTGAGTAGCTGGGACTACAAGCACATGCCACCACATCCAGCTAATTTCTTCTATTGTTAGTAGAGACAGGGTCTCGCTTTTTCTCAGGCTGGTCTCAAACTCCTGACCTCAAGGGATCCTCCTGCTTCGGCCTCCCTGAGCGCTAGGATTATAGGCATGAGCCACTGGACACAGCCTCTGTATCAACAGCTTTTTCCATCAGCTAAAACCACACTTGTGTCCCTCCTGCCTCTAGTCATGGTAATGATGAGAAACAAAAGAAGTTCAAATTTTAGATTATACTTTTTTCTTTTAAACCATAATGTGGAA
>CAUYSK010100363.1:0-47826 GCA_963575035.1 Avahi laniger
CCCCCCCCCCCCCCCCCCCCCCCCCCCCCCCCCCCCCCCCCCCCCCCCCCCCCCCCCCCCCCCCCCCCCCCCCCCCCCCCCCCCCCCCCCCCCCCCCCCCCCCCCCCCCCCCCCCCCCCCCCCCCCCCGCCGCTTGCCCCGTGTCACCCAGGGAGGGAGCTGGGCCAAGCCCACGGCGGAGGAACACACGCCAGGCCACAGCCGGCTGTCTTGGGGAAGCTTGAGCTCTTCCTTGCCTTTTTTTTTTTCTTTCTTTTTTTAATCCAAAATCCAACAGCTAGCTTTTATAAAGACTAATAGGACTTCGCTCACTCCAGTGCCCTGGCCTGTGACCCGGGTTAGAGAAAATTCCTGGCTCCTTCTTCTGAAGCTCAGTCAAGGCTGAATGGTCCTCAACAAATAGATGCCAAGAGCCAAGAAGGGCCCTGGCCAAGTGTGGTCCTGAGTGACCAGGGTTGGCCCTGCACCCGCCCCATAGCTGGAGCCTCTGGGAGGAACCACTTGCCAGTTCTCTGTTGTCCTGTATGGGTCACAATTATTTTTTACGTTTTTAAACGCTAATTCTATGTGTGCGTGTGTGTGGGTGCGCACGTGCTGTCTGGTTAGCTTGTGAACACTGGTGTCCGCGTGGATGGAGGCTGAGAAGGGATTTTAAAATAGACTTGCTGACTGGACGCTCTGGGCTCGGGCATCCGGCAGCCTCCCGCCTGCCGGCTCGGGGGTACGTGCTGCCCTGGTGGGTAGGATGTCCTGGTCATACAGGTCCACTCATTCAGCAAACGTTGACAGGGTGCCCTGCACTGCTGCCTTTGCCTCTGCCCAGGGTTCACTGGCTTCGAGGCCTGCAGGAAGGATACCTGTGCTTGGAACCAACAGACACGGGTTCACATTCGCAGCCGGTGCTCCCAGGGAGGCTGAGGAGTCGGACGAAGGCCCCAGACTGCTTAGCTGTGTAATTTCACTCTTGCTATCTGGTAGCTCTGTGACCTTGGGCAAGTTACCCAACCTTTCTGAACCTCAGACCGCTCATCTTGAAATGGGTCGTAGAGTAGTACCTATCATATTAGGCTGTTGTCAGACTCAAGTCCGACCTATGCCAAGCACAGACCTTGGCATGTGTGAGTACTGGACTTAATTTTGGTTATTGGGGAATTCTTTCTATTTGAATGTGGGACAAAGCAAGGCCTCAGTCTTTCCATCTGAAAAAAGAGGCCAATAATTTCTGCCCTGTCCAATGCCAAGGGATGCTATCAGGTTCTCCTGAATAGTAGATAAGATTCTGCACCCATATGAGGGTGTGTTCCCATCCTATCAGGAAGAAAGTTTCCACTGTTGAATAAGCCTCAGCCTCCTATAGGAGCCGGGATGCATTTCTTTGTTGATTTATTGGGTAGGGAGGAAGCTAGTGCAGAAGTGACTCCGGAGTATCCCATCCGCAGCATTGTGGAAATATTTCCCATTTATCAAGCTGCTGCCATACCCTAGGTGCTATCTGGAGCATAGAAGTAGGCATGTACCTCGCAGCCAAATTCAGCAGTCGGCCAGCCAGGTGACAAGCCCAGGATGCCGGGAAGATGCTGATGTTTGTTCAACAGCTGCTACCGTGTCAGGCATTGCCAGCCAGTGCCGTTGCATAACCATTGTAAAAAGGGCTTCCCTAGGTTTACAAATGGGGAAATTGAGGCTCATAAGCCTGGTAACTTTGCCCAAGACCACGTAGGCAATAGGTGCTGGCACCCAGAGTCCTCAGTCCTCATGGTCTTAGATGCCACCATGGATCGGGAGTGACTGTCTCCTGGTGGGCCCCAGGCAGGAGCTGCAAACCCAGGCTTGGCCGTTTACCTAGCCCGTGACCTTCCGCTCTTTGGACCTCTCTTTCCCCACAAATGAAACAAGGAAATGGACAAAAGAGGTCCCACGTTGGGTTTGGAGACAACTCTAGACACCGTCAGCTTTTTAAAAATTATTATTTAATTTGGATGCTTTTAATTTTATTTATAATCTTAATTATCTTTGAACAGGTAATAAATTCACATGGTTCAAAATTCAAAAGGCACAGATGAGTACGCAGCGAGGTCCCCCCATCCCCGTCTCCCCCGTCAGAGGCAACCACTGTTAGAAATCCCTCATGTATCCTTCCAGAGCTTTCTGTGCACATACACATATGTGTGTGTAGATTTTCCCCTCCCCACTTTTTTTACATAAATAGTAGCATATTCTACACACTATCCTGCTCCTTAGTTTTTTACATAAAGTTGAAAAAGCTTAGAGGTCATTCGTGGCCCATCACAGGTCCTAATTCCTTTTCCTGCGGCTGCATAGAAATTTGAATGCCTTTAGACCACGTCTGCCTTCCCAGATTGACTGCCGCAGGCCCCACTATGACACGACGTTTTACACCCAGCCTATCCCACGCTTTTGTGCTGCCTCCGTTCCTATTTCCTGGTATGGGTGACCTCTGGGTCACTTACAGTTCTGACATCTGTCCTTCTCCAAGTCTGATTTTTGTCTTTCTCCCTGATCCTTAAAAATGCTGCCTCCAACCAGTCTTTGGTGACTTTATGGACACCAGGGTGTAGAGGTTTAGTCATTTTGTAGGATAGGAGAGTCCCCAGCTGTCCCCAGCCTCGGTTTCAGCTCACCTGCCCTGTTTCTGTTTCCCTCCCTGCTCCAATAGTGGCCATTGTCCCTGAGGATGAGTTTCATCACAGTTCAAACTCCACCTACAGAAGCATAAGCAGCTCTCTCCGAGCTGAGCAGGAGGCCCTGCTCGAGAGGCAGCAGGACTGCCTGTCCCCTGGCCTGCAGAGGCCCGAGGACCGCTTCAACGCCACCTACATCATCTTCTTCAGCCTGGGCGTCGGCAGCCTAATGCCGTGGAGCTTCTTCATCACTGCCAAGGAGTACTGGATGTTCAAACTCAGCAATTCCTCCAGCTCGGCCACAGGAGAGGACTCTGAGGGCTCAGACATCCTGGTAAGGGCGTGTTTCTCCCTCGAAGCAGGTGGGAGCAAGCAGCCCGGGCGGGCTGTGCTTGGGTGCACCATCCCAGGGAGGTTTGCGGCACGCTGAGAATATGGAGTGGATTGGAAGCCGTGTGGAGCGTAGTAGAAAGAACTCCATTCAGTCCTAAGTGCTTTGTGTTGTGTACGAGGCCTCCTGCCTCACATGCTAGGGGAGGATGGAGTCGATGAGTCACAATCCCAGCCTTCACATTGCTTACTATTTAACGTGGAAAGAAGACACAAACGATGGTTCTGTGCAGTGTGGTGTGGTAAACTCAAGAATCAAGAGTCCATGCCTCCAGGGGTTTGAAGGTGTGGATTTAATAATATTAAGTTCAGCTGTGAGTTACAGAAAATTCTAAAAGAATAGTAGCCGAAACAAGGTGGAAGGTCATTTTTCTCCCTCATTTAAGTCCTGTAGGGCCTGCCCAAGGCTGGCATAGTGGCCTGTGGTGTCAGGAACCCAGTTGCTTCACCACATGTAGCTTTTACATCTAAGGCCACCTCACAGTCCAAGATAGCTGTTGGAGCTCCAGCCATTACATCAGTAGGAAGAAGAGTGGAAGGAAAGGCCTGTCTCCTAAGAACACTTCCCGGAAGTAACGCACATCGATCTACTTACATTTCATTGGTCAGAACTCAGTCATGTGACCACATCAGCGGCAAAGGAGGCTGGGAAATGGGGTCTTTCGATGTAGTTTTCTCCCAGAGAACCGCATGCCGGCTAAAATGCGAGATTCTGTAGTTATGGCAGACTGGGAAACATAAATTCTTGGGGTAAGTAGTGCGGTCACCAGGGGAGAGGTTGCTGTGACTCAAAGTGGGTAGATTTAAAGAATGTTGAGGAGACATTCCAGTTAGAAGAAAAAAGCTGGGCAAAGGCAGAATGGGAGGGAAGTTGAGGCGTGTGTGTGGCACAGAGAAGCCTCTGGTTTTGCTGCGTGTGAGGCACAAGTAAGAGAGAAATAAGGCTTGAGATCGTAGCCTGGCCTTGGAGTCATTGCCTGGGCCTTGAATGTTGGGGCAAGGAGCCTGAACTGTGCGTGGTTGACAGGCTGCTCCCTTGCCGGGTGACTCCTCCACGGTGGGGGTGGTGGAGGAGGAGTGTTAAAGAAAACATTATTCTAACACTTGTTAAAACAGTAAGGGGAAAACATTATTTAAGAGACATTGTAGGCTGGGCGCGGTGGCTCACGCCTGTAATCCTAGCACTCTGGGAGGCCAAAACGGGTGGATAGCGCAAGGTCAGGAGTTCAAAACCAGCCTGAGCAAGAGCGAGACCCCATCTCTACTAAAAATAGAAAGAAATGATCTGGACAACTAAAAATATATAGAAAAAATTAGCTGGGCATGGTGGTGCATGCCTGTAGTCCCAGCTACCCGGGAGGCTGAGGCAGGAGGATCGCTTGAACCCAGGAGTTTGAGGTTGCTGTGAGCTACGCTAACGCCACGGCACTCTAGCCCAGGTGACAAAGTGAAACTCTGGCTCCAAAAAAAAAAAAAAAAAGAGACATTGTAGTCGGGGAGGGAGGTGGAGCTCAGCTCTGAAAAGGGTGAGTGGGGATTTACAGCTCAGGGTGGGGGTCAGTGGAGGGAAATTACTAAGAGGCAACTTCAGGGGTGGGGGTTCCTGCCGAACCGGCCTAACGTGATTCTTGCTGTAAGCAGGCCAAGGATTACACAGTTGACTCTTAAACAACGTGGGTTTGACCTTTGCAAATTCACTTACATGCAGATGTTTTTCAACAAACAAGTATCAAAAATACAGTATTCAAGGGATGCAAAACCCGCGCATGTGGAGGGCCGACGTTTCCTATATGGAGGCTCTGTGGGGCCGACTGCGAGACTTGAGTGTGCTCCGATTGTGGTGTATGCGGGGGTCCTGGAACCAGTCCCCCATGTATATGAAGGACGACTATACATCAAAGGTGGGGGACAAGGAACTCGATCAGATGTCAAGGGCGGGGGATTCTGGCTAATATGATTTAGCAGGATTCTTTGCTAAGACTGGGTTGGGCAGGCTGCAGACGGGCCTGGGAGGGGTCGGGGCCAAGGTCAAGGCCTTGCTGAGAAGAGGGCTCAGAGGAGCCTGACTGCAGTTTTGTTCGAGGAGAGTCTTTGTCAGGAGCCTCAGTTTATGCAGCTGATCCAGGATGGGGTGCTGCCCGCCGCCCTGGCTGTGGCCCTCTTCAGGGGTGCCTTACGGACAAGAAGCGAGCGTGCTACCCCTCAAGTGGCCCAGGAGGTGGCCCACCACTCCTTCCCCGGACAGCACCTTGGAAATCCCTGGCCTAACCCCAGGGACCTCTCCTCAGTTTTGTGGGTATGAGTCAAACACACTGAAAGAGGCATCTCTATTGTCTGTGTCAAGGACTCCGCTGTGGCTACACATCTGAACCACCCAGGGAGCTTCTTAAAAAATACCAATCCAGGCTGGGTGGTGGCTCACGCCTATAATCCCAGCACTTTGGGAGGCTGAGATGGGAGAATCGCTTGAGCCCAGGAGTTCGAGGCTGCGGTGAGCTGTGCCACTGCACTCCAGCCTGGGCAACAGAGCAAGATCCTGTCTCTAAAAAAAAAAATTAAAAATGCCATTCCAGGCCACACCCCGAGGATTCTGATTGAATTAGCCTGAAGGGGGTGGGAGCATTGGCGTTTCTGACACCCCACGAGGGCCTTCTCTGTTAACAGAGGAAGTGGGAGATGCCTCCAGGGGCCGGAGCAGTGGAGTACAAACCATTTCTGTAGCTGAGGAAGCACCCCTGGAATGTAATGTAGCAGCCGAGAGCCTTGCCACTCAAGGCGTGGTCCTTGGGCCAGTGGCATCCCCCGGGGATCTGCTAGTAACATCCGGATGTGCGTGTTACCAAGACCCTGAGGCATCTGGCAGACACAGTCGAGTTTGGGCGGCACTGGCCAGGCTTGGTTCTAGGTTCAGCTTTGCCTCCGTTGGCTCGTAGCTCTGTGGCCTCTGTGCCTGTCCTGGTATGCAAAGGAGCCTAACACCACCGCCAGCTTCTTAGGGTTGTTGCGAGGATGAAGTTAATTAACGTGTGTTAAAGGTACTCAGAGACAGGGTCTGGCACCACCATGCAGGGTGCTCTATAAACGCTATTATTGTAATTATCACTTGAGAGACGGGACCCGCGCTGCTACGCGCATGCAGACCTGTGTATTTACAGAGGCGCTGGCAGACCTGTGTATTTACAGAGGCGCTGGCTCGGCTGGGGTGCTTTATGATCCGCTTCTACTTACCAGTGACTCAAGCGTCCCAGCTTTCTGCCGGCCTCTGTAAATCACCCAGCCCATTGGGCCTCCTCCAGAAGATCCCTGCCTGTCTCGGCCAGCGTGTGTGCACCTGACAATGTCCTCTGTCCACCGCCTGGGCCCGGGGCAGGCTGCCGCGGGAGGGAGGGCAGCCCAGGCCGGTCTCTGGGAGCCGGGAGCTGCTCCCACCGCAAGGCCGAGCCTTCCCAGCTGCAGGCGCTTAGCATTCCAGGCCCGGCTGCAATGCTTTATTGCCTCTCCAAGTGCTGGCAGGTGCGGATGTAGTACCTGCGGCTGCCCGGAGCTCCTGGCTCTTGGCATCGGAGATGGGAGACCTGTCACCCCTCGATTCATGGCTGGGTTTGGGAAGCAAGCATGCTGGGGCGTTTCTGCATTTTGCGGGCCATTTTTCTTTGCCTGGTTCCTCGTTCCTGCCACCCGCCGCCCCGGCTCTTTCCCCCTCTTCCCGGCTTCCCCGGGAGAGGCGGCTGGTCTGCCCTGTCACCTGAGGGCAGCTTTGGGGGAAGGAGGGGAAGAGTCGGATGGATCTGTGTCTAGTCAGTACCTGCAACTCAATTAGCTGTGGATCTGGATGTTTAGCTTTTTTCTGTTCTTTCCTTTTAATGTTCTCCAGGGATGGATACATTTAATGGGGAGTTTGACCCGGTAGGAATGTTTACCCAGACACCTCCCCCCAAAATTATCTCACTTTCAAGGTCATCAGCGTGGACACATTTTGGGATGGTTTGGAAGGCACCCTGCCTGCCGTGCCCTCTCATCTCTGTTCTCTGGAATAGGAACCTTAAATAAAGCCACCACAGGTCTGTTGGCCCAGGGCCAAAAACTTAGAGCATGAGCAGGGAAGAGTTGCTATGAAAAGATGGCGCAGGGGACCACAACAGCCGCCAGTTCCACGAGCCGACTCTGAGCCCGCCAGGGTGGCGGGCGGTGCTGACACATTGTCTCTCATTAACCCTGCAAGTCAGGTCTTAGTAACCCTTTTCTTCAGTCAAAAAGCCACAGGCTCAGAGAGGTTAAGTAAGCTGCCCCAAATCACACAGCAGGGAAGGCCTACAGAGAATTTCACAGAGCATTGAGGTGGACAGATGATGACTGATTACAAAATTGGAAACATATTCAGAGAGTGGTGTGTAGGCGACTGTCCTGAAGACAGGGCCGCCCCACATCCTAACTCCACAAACACCAGCTTCCTTCCTATGGAGAGCCTGCCCTTAGTCTGGCTCCTTTTCTAGCCTGAAACCCCAGGGGCTGGCTGCGGGGGAGATGCTACGCTGGGCACTTTGCTTGCATTATCCCATTTAGCCCCACAGCACCCCCGTAAGGCAGGAACTGTCATCATCCACCATGACAGATGAGGATGCCTCCCCCACTAGTGAATATAGCTCTCTTACCGTGCATCCCCAGATGTGCCCTCAGAACGTAGTAACACATAATCAATATTTCCTGCATTAGTTATTGTACGGCTCCATACCCCAATCCAAGATAGTGATGGCATGGCTCTGCAAGGAAACAGAAGAAGATCTAGGGGTCATAGTGGCTACCGTGAAAGGAGTTCTGCTCTTTCAGGTGGCCTGGCACAAATATGAAGTGAGGTTCCTGCCGCAGGGAAGGAAGCCAGGTTAGCCTGGTTCAGCAAGTGGGTGGACTGGGCATCCCGTCCCCTAATTTACAACCCCTTGGTCCTGGCCCGATCCCTCAGCCCTCCAAAGAAGAAGGATAGCATACTTTGGGAGCTGTCCTTACAACTAAGGGCAGGCATCCCAATCCAGGGAGGAAGGTTAAAAGGAACGAAGAAGAAATAGTTGAAAGAAGAGGAAACTAGAAGTCAGTTTATCAGAGGTCTCGTCAAGGACCTGCTGACTTTACCAAATCCCTGCCATGTGGCCTGAACCCACCCACCACTTGACCCACCGTTTTCCTTCATCCACAGGATGCCCTGGTGAGTTAAGTACTGTCATCCCCAGTTTCCAAATGGGGAAACTGAGGCTCGTGGGTTTTAGGCCACTGACCCAAGGTCAGTGACAGCTGGGATTTGGACCACTCTGGAGGTCAGCAGAGCCCGTGCTTGTAACCAGCACACTCTCTGAGCAGTCCCCCCACCTCGGTATTCTCAGCCCTGGCTGCACACTGGGGTCACCTGCCCCACCACCCAATTCTAACTCAGTCCGAGGAGGGGCCGGGGCACAAGCATTTTAAGTTCTCCAGATGAGGCTAAGGTGCAATCAGGTAAGAGCCAAGTAAAAAATTACTACATTGGGGTAAAAGCAGCTGTTCTCTGCCTCCACCAGAGCACCCTTGAAACGGGCTTAGGCGACATCATGATAGACTTAGGTGAGCCTTCTGGAAGAACTTCCTGCAGTGCAAATCATCACACCTGGCAGTTGAGGGAAGTTTCCTCCTCGTAGAGTTAGGGCAGGAAGTCCAAGAAATCGGCCTGGTCCACCTCAGAGAGTGGGGGCTCCTCACAGGACCTCGCAAGCATAGGTGGCTAAAGGGTTTGGTGCTCGTACACGCCGTGGGTTGAGCGGGAGCCTTCCCCAAGCCCCCAGTCCTGCGTCAGCCAGTGATGGCCCCTGGGGAGCCTTCGCCCTTCCTCTGGGTAAATGCCGCCCTTTGCTGGGCCTGGGGAGCCACGTGGAGGTGGTTAGGGGATTGGAGGGCTCCGTAGCTGCCTTCTTCTTCCTTGAGTCCCTGCTCACCTCCTCCACGGCAGCTGCTGTGCCAGGACTTCGCTGAACCCCGACATTCGCTGCCTTTACTAAGCTCTTACCACGTGCAGCCACTGTGCTAAGGGCACTGATGTGTTCATTAACTCAACAGTATTTACTAATCGACCTACTGTGTGCCAGAGGCTTTGTTTTCATGATCTCTTTTGGTCCTTACTGTAGCCCAAAGACATAGGTATTAGTATATTATCCCCATTTTACGGAGAAGGAAACCATGGCTGAAAAAGTTTAAGTCATTTCCTCCCAGGTGCAAAGTCAGTGACAAGTGGGACTCAGACCTGGGCCCTCTGGGCCCGTGTTGCCCATGGTGTTAACCCCTGTGCTTCATGTCAGCGTTTTCAAATGTTTTCCAACTTCTTTTGACCACGATCAATGTTTCACCTGGCAAGACATCCGCGTCTGTAATGGAAACAAGCTCCATGAAGCAGCACCTGCACTCAAATAAAGAAAACCCCATCCGGATGCAGTTTTCAAGGAGGAGCAGGTGATCAGCAGGGGCAGTGCTGGTGGCAAGGCATGTAGGGTGAGAATGGAGAGTTTGCCCTTGGGTTTCACCTTGTGCAGGTCCTTGGTGACCTTGGGAAACAGCACCGTGGGTTGGGGGGGCAGAAGCTGGAGCTGAGGCTGCGAGAGAGCATGGCGGGGCAGGGGGGAGAGACAGTGGACACGACAAGTCTAGGGGACCGTCTCAAGGAGTTTTGCTTCAAATGGGAACAGAGCAATGAGGCAGCAGATGCAGGGAGCTGTGGTCAGGAAGGGTGAGAATTTTCTGTTCTCTTATTTTTACGATGGAAGAAGTAGCAGGCGGCTCATGCGCTGAACCGAGTGACCCAGCAGAGAGTGGAAACGGGTGAGGAGGAAGAGGGAGCCCCGCTGAGCGAGGTCCCTGAGCAGGCCAGAGGGCTCGGGTGCACTGAGGAGGCAGGTTCCAGAAAAAAGGATGCAGAGAGCACACCTTTAGTGATAGAGAGGACGGCAGCAAAAGATAAAATAGAATAAAATAAAACTCTGGCTGTGACCCATCAAATGGATTTCATATCCTTTAATGGGCTGCAAGCTGTAATTTGAAAAACCCCGCTCCGCCTGCTTGGCTCTAGCCTCGCAGCCATCCCGGAGGATGCCTCGTGTCCTCCCTTTACGGAGCAGGAGAGTGGAGACGCTAAGTGACTCGCTGGTGCCGAGGGGCTACGAGGACGAGCGGGGGCTGCAACCCAGCATCAGAGTTCCTGGGGTGCTTGCCAAATACCCAGATCCCCAGACCCTGCCCTGCTGACTGCACGCCCCCCCCCAGATGGCCCTGAGGTGGCCAGCTGGCAGGGAGCAGGTATCCAGGACCCGCCTTTCCTTCTACGCCATTCTGGATGTAGACGACCTTGGCGCTCCCGTAGGCAGATCTTGGTGCCACTCAGATCTCTCTCCAAGTGGAAAAGATGTTTAGACTCCCTTTGGGGACCCACTTTTTAAGAGTAGAATTCCAGAGAATGGTGCTGGGTGAAACTCCCCTCCCCCCATAGGAACGCATTAAGGCAGGATTTGGGGTGAGCTTTGTCACCCCAGAGAAGGAGCTGGGGGTGGTCTGGGAGCCAGGCAGGAGGGGCCCCAGGCCTCTCCCCCAGGGGTGTGGGCGAGTGGCTGCCAATCGCTTGGGCTGGCATGGATGGCTGCTCTGAACCATTTTTTAAAAATCAGAACCAAAAGCGAGTCTTTTTTTTTATTCCCTTGTCCGCCCTCTGATTCTAACTGCACACGCGGCCGGCGTGCCTTTCCCAGTAAATATACCTGTGATGGCTTTTTCTTCTATTTTTAACTCTTCCTGCATCCCTCGAAGGGGGAGAAAAAGCCCAGCTCAAAACGCTATCAGTCATGCCTTTGGTGGCCTCGGCTTCTCTGTTTATCTTCTCCGCACATGCTCGTGACCCCCCAGCCCCACCTGCACCATGTTCCCTGGCCCACCAGGCTAGCGACCGCTCCCTCCCTGCCTTCGATTGCATTTCTTCCTAAATGCGTCCTTAGAATCCAGAGGCAATTTCCTGGGCAAATTAGAAGATGGCCTGAACCTTAAGTGGCCAAGCGGCTCCTTAACGTGATTGATTGATCCCCCTGAGTACCCAGAGAGCAGGGCCCGAGTTAGAGTCTCCGCTGAGAATCCATCCAAGCGCCTTCGCTGCGGATGGTCAGTCTGGGAAGGGTCCCTCGCTGGCCTCCTGCGGGCCCTCGCTGGCTGTGGGTGTCTGTGCAGCCTGTGGTTTCAGCCCACGGAAACCTCCAAAGAGAAGCAGCCTCCCCAAGGCAGAAATAGCACGTCGTTGAGGAAGTGCCTCAACGATGGGGCTGAGGCCTCCTCTTCCTGGTGGTCCCCAGGGTTTCTTCTACATAGAGTGGCTGGAGCACCCCCAGACCACCTCCTCATTTCTGCCACGTCACAGGGCACGGCTAATGTCCCCGGTTGTCAGTCTCGTGCCGCTGATGCATGGGGATCTTCTGGGGGCTACAGAAATTGCCCGGTCAGGCGAGGGCTGTGCGGGTAGCTGGGGAGTTTTCTTGGAAGGCTTTCTTCCTCCTTTCCCCGGCCACGTGGCAGAGGTCAGGCTGCAAAAGAGGAAGGACAGGCTGGCCTGGGTTTCAGCGGTGATTGAGCCTCGAATCAGCTCATCCTCTGGAACCTCAGAATTGCTTGTGCGTGGGTTTCCGAGCCTCCCTGCTTCTCTGGGCCTCCCTCTGTGTCTGAGCCTTCTCTGCCTATTGTGTTTCCAGCCTGAGGATGAGCAGGGTGAAAATGAAAGAGGCTGGCTTGCCCCAGGTGAGGGGCCTAGCGAAAGTTTGGCAAAGGAAGAGTGCGAAAGGGTTGAGAGAAATGATGTTTCCATTTTCCTTGCTCACCCTGCGCGGCAGAAGGACCCTGGGACTCAAGAGAGCCCACTTCTGTTTCTGATTGTTTTGTGCTTGCTGGGCGATTTCAGGCTCTGTTTCCTTCTTTAAGAAATGCGACTAGACTGCGGAGACTGGGGTGGCAAACTTTTGCTGCAAAGGGCCCGATAGTAAATATTTTCAGCCCCACAATCTCTGTTTGCTACTCAGCTCTGCCCTTGACAGTATGTGAACAAGTGGGCATGTCCCGAGGGCAGGGTTCTGGTATTTACAAAAAGGCTGTGGGCAGATTTGGCCCAAGGGCTGTCCTTTGCCAACCCCTGGTCTTGGGACACTTCCTTATGGTCCCTTCCCCTGCTGGTGTTCTGGGATCTGTTACAGAGGTACCTACCCTGCTTAATTTTCCTTCAAAGCGCTATCACTGCCTGACGTGTCACCTGTTTGTTTATGCTGGCTGTCTCCTTAACTACATCAGCAGTTTCATGAAGGTGGGACTTGAGCCAGATCTCCCAGGTCTAGAATAGCTAGTGAGCTAAATAAATATTTGTAGAAGGATTCCCCTATATCTATACTATCTAGTGAGTTAAGTAAATACTTGTGGAAGGCTGAATTCATCTCTAAGTGTTTGTGGAAGGGCTGTCGTGTCCGCGCTGGGCGGGGTGGACGGGAGGAAGACCCGTCATCGCAGGATGTATGCCATGGTCCCACACTCAGGGGGTTTGGGTCTCACTATGGAGTTCCTCATTGTGGAGTGGTTATTCTGCCCAGAATGCTCCGATCGCACCAGAGCAGACTGCCTCTCCCTGCCTGGTCAGCAGCATACCCTACCTGAGCGTGCCCCATCCCTCTAATCCTCCACGCCGCGGCCATCGCCCCAGCCTCAGCCTGTCCGCGCCTCCCTCGCCCCCCCACCCCCAGGGATCTCCTGCAATCCATTCCCCACGGAGCCCGCAGACGTGATCTCTTTAAGACATAAGCAGATACAAGACATACCCGCGGTGCCAGATAAAGGGGCCTGAGCTCTGGGGACAGAGGCCCGAGTTTAAGCTTTGTGACTTTGGGCAAGTTACCTGACCTCTCTGAGCCTCAGTTTCCTCATCTGGAACATGAATCTCCCCTCGGAGGGGTGCATGAGGTAAAGAATGCCCAGAACACCAGAGCATGGGGAGGAATGGCCAGGGGATGCACACTGGTACCAGGGTTCTCAGCTGCTTCGAGTCCTGCGGTGGCTCCCATCGCCCTCCCGCCACAGCCTGCCTGGGCCCCGGCCTCACCTCCTACTCCCCCTCCCCATCCCTACTCCACGCTTACCCCCATGGCTGCTCTGCTTGAACATACCAGACTCATTCCTGCCTCAGGGCCAACAATACGCTGTTCCCTCTGTCCAGAACGCTTTTCCCCTCGCACAGCTTATCCTGTGGCTCTCCCGAAACACCACGTCCTTTTAAGAGGCATCTCACTACTCTTGCCAACATCAGTCCCCCTCGTTAGGTTCTAGTTCAGCCAATTGTTTGGTTTCACTTTTGTTGCATTTATCCTAACTTGCGGTGTTTTCCCCCACTTGCTGTCGGCTCATTTTGTGGCCTCCGTCACTGGAGCACTGGCGTCCCCAGCGCAGCGCACCTGGGCACTCGTAAGGTGCTCAGCTGTTAATTGTCGAATAAGTGACTGAGCGCTAGAAGGTCCACCGCCATTCACTTTTGGGTGGGTAAATGAACGGATGAATGAGCAGCCACGGCCACCTGCCCACCCCCTCCGCTCAGTCCACCCACGCTGTGCCCGGTCCCGACTCTACCGTTGGCTGCTCAGCAGCCTCCGGAGGTCCCTGGTCCCTTCTGAAACAACCCCCTCGTTAGCTTGCTGCCCGAGACCATCCCGGAGCCTCCCTCGGCCTCCCTCGCCTACGCAGGCCCCATCGTCTAACCAAACTGGAGCCCCCAAGGCGCCCTGACAAGGAGCCGGAAGAGGGGGTCGGTGCGCCGAGGTGCTGGATGGGGGTGCTGGAGGCAGGGCTCCAAGGAGACAAGGATGCGGATGCGGGAGGTGGCCGGGCCCTGGGAGGAGCTTGAGCGAAGGCGGGAGAGAGGGGGGAGCTGGGGGCGCGGCTGGGCCCAGGGTGGGCAGAGGGGCGGGTGCATTGGGAGGGAATGTGAGTCACGGTCAGGTGATGGGGAGACGGGGCCAGGAGATGGGATTGGCCCGGGGTGAGGGCGAAGGAGAAACCAAAGAAACTTTGCAGAGGGACTCAGAAAGGGAGGGGTGCGCATGGGGCCTTGGGAGGGGTTGCTGGGGGTCTTCCTTGAAGGCCTTTGATCTGGGACTGTGACGGGAGGCAGGGAGGAAACTAAGGATGGCGCTCAGGAGGCGCCTCAGGGTGGCAGAGCCAGAGGTGGACTGAGATGATGGGGGGCGGCTTTGGGAGTCCAAGGAGGGGCACGCTGGGGGCGTGGCGTGTGAGTTTCTCTGGCTGCTGTAACCGAGTACTGCGGACTAGGGGCTGAAATGCAAGGCTCGAGGGAAGAATCTTTCCTTGCTTCTTCCAGCCTCCGGGGGCTCCCAGCGATCCGTGGCGTCCCTCGGCTTGTGGCAGCATCACCGCAGTCTCTGCCCCGGTCTCGGCGTGGCCTTCTCCTCTCAGACGTGCACCAGTCCTTGCATGTAGGGTTTGTCCTACTCCAGTGTGATCTCGTCTTAGTTAATTATACCCGCAAAGACCCTGTTTCCAAGTAAGGTCACACTCCGAGGTCTGGGGAGGCATGAATCCAGCCCGCTATAGACTGGGCGGCGTCCAGCGTCAGGAGCGTGAGGAGTGGGGCCAGGGCTTGGTTCTGCACAGGCTGCAAGGAGGCCCCCGGGGACACTTTGAGGAAACGTTTCCCCAGGGCAGCGGGGAGGGGTGAGGCCCGGCAGGGTGGGCATGGACCACATTTTCAGGAAGTCTGGAGTGAAGGAAAGGAGGGGCCCTGGGGCTGGAGGAAGCAAAGTCAGAATGGTTTTGGTTTTTTTAGCCAAAGGGAAATCTAAAAGAGCCTCTTGGCCCTCAGAGAAAGAGCCACCAGCAGTGAAGGAGAGAGGAAATCCAGGCAGGAAGGTGAGAATTAGTGGTGCGAGTCTCCGACAAGCCAGCTTAGGCTGGAGGAAGAGCCCTTCTCAGGGAGCGGAGAGGTGTGCTCTAGAAAGTCACACCGGGAGGGGAGGTGGGGAAGCCCATTCCAGAAGGCTCAGGAACTTTGCTTATTTTCTGGCAGGGATTCCAAAGGAGGTGTGAGAAAGGCTCGAGGGCTGGGGAGGGCCTCCGAGGCTCAGAGAGCAGGAAGCACAGTGGCCCCGTGAGCCGAGGCCAGGGCACAGAGGGCTGGTGTGAGAGCCGCCTGCAAAGGTCTGAAGGGGTTTCCCCGTCCTTAGGGTGGCTGCAGTGGCTTAGTGTGTCTGGTCAGCATTTTTCCAGGGCTCCCCTGTGTGATTCCAACCATGGCTTTCTTCTGTCCTCAGGCCCCTGGCCACCCCACCCAGCCTAGGACCTCCCTGGGCCCTGCTGCCTGCCCAGCCAGCCCTCCCAGCCACCCATGCCCGGGGCCACACACTCATTAACTTGTCCTCTCTGCTCACCTCCCGACCTGCTCAGGAATGACTTTAGCTGAGGCCCAGGGTGAGGGCACCTTCCCTGCAGCATCCCAGGCCACAGAACTCGCGATGCGAAGGCAGCGAGTTTGCAACGGCAGACTATTCTTGGCTCAAGCCTGCTCGCTGCTGCTAATTTCATGCCCCTGTGATCCAGGTAACGCTCTGCTGCCTTGAGCTGCCACCCCCAGGCTCAGATCGCTTTTCCTCGCCCCGCAGGAGCCCAGCTGCGTCTGCCGCCACGTTCTGGAGGTGGGGGCTGCCCACTCGGTGGTACGAGCATCGAGTTTGCCGCAGCTCGTGACTAATTTGCTGCGTTCATTTCAAAGTGCCCAAATGGCATTCAGGGGAGAGGAAGCTTAACCAGGGCCTGCCAGAGATAAACGGGCTCATTTCGGGGCCTCCCTGCCTGAAGAAACCTCTTTACCTGGACTCTGAGCCCAGAATTAAATTCTTCCAGAAGAGATGCTTAGCATGGAGCCTCTCAGCGTGGCGGAGGAGAGGAAACGTTCCCCGTCGTAAAATGGGCCTCGCATCTGGCCAGCTGCCTCTGGTGGGTTTTTAAATTGTGTTTGAAGAGTGTTTCCCCCTTTTCTGGTGTTCACAAACGGGGCCGGAGCGTAGCAGATGAAAATGAGTTTCCTTGTCGCCATCACAAGTGACTCAAGTGCCCAAGCCCAGGCCGGAAGTGCCTTGTCCCTACTGACCTGGCTTCTGGGGAGCAGATGGCGCCTGGCACCCCTGGGCCAGGGTCTGTCCGCAGGCTGGGTTACGAGCCCCACCCCCACCCCGGCTTGCACAGCCGGGACAGAGGCTGGGAAGCCTGCCCGGTGCTTCCTGACCACACTGCCCTCTCCCACCGGTCTGCACTCAGCTGCCCACCACACCCATCCATTTCGGGTGGCTGGCAGGTGGGGTCTTTCTCTTAATCTTTTTTTCTTTTTAACACTACTGCAATCCATGAGCCCATGGAAATGCCCTGGGGAATGGGCAGTGGGGTTTGAGAGAAGAGATAACCTTTCTGCACTGCCCACCCTGAAAGAAATGTGTCTCTCAGATCCCAGGAGCTGGTACCTGCTTGCTTTTAGGAAGGCACAGGGGCTGCCAGTCCCAGCCACTGGGGCATCCTGACGACATGCTGCAGCCCCAGTGACAGTGTTTGGGCTCGTGCGTTATACATTTGTAGAGTGATGATAAATGTATCTCCACCAGGTCCCTGCCCCACCCTGCGTCACAAGGTTCTGTCACCAGCCCAGCTGTGTGCCTCTGAAATTAGCCTCAGGCTGCTTCTCTGAAAAATGGGAGTGATTCAACTGTGCCTTGCCCTACAAGCCGTGGTGAGAGCACGTGGGCCCGGGCCTGTGCAGGCCACGTGTAAGCAGTTTTGCTCACGGTCACAGTTAACTAGCATTCCGCAGGGCTTCCTTTCCCTCCCCGGGTTACCTGACAGGATGGCCTCTGACGTTACTGCTTCTGGGGCCTGGGGGCTGAGTCCTTCCCGAGTTCCAGGTAATTGCAAGGCGCCGGTGGAGATAGTGGGAGCTCTGGGGAGATAGCGGAGCTCTGGGAGATCAGATCAGACATTCAAGGGACGGAGCTTTTCCTCTGTTCCTCAGAGCCGGGCCTTGCCCCACGCGGGTTTGAGAACTCAGAGTGGTGAGTGACAGGCCTCTCTCGGTAGCACCCTGGGGGACGGCGCCTTGGCTGCCCGGGGTTCCCCCAGCCCTCGCCACCTCTCCCCCAGTCGCGTGGGTTGGGCGAGGTTTGTTTCAGCTCAGCAGATTCCTGTTTGTGCTGAGGAAGGGCTCCGAGGTCGGTTGCAGCAAGTGGATTGAGTTGGCGTCCTCGGTGACAAAGCAGCATCCCCGTGTCTCTGTGCGCGTGCCGTTTCCTCCTGTTGGCACGCCCGTCTCTCTCTACCTCCATGTCTGTCTGACACGCTCCCCCGATCCGTCCAGCTGCCCTCCTCCCGTCCTCCCAGCACGCCGCGTATCTGCTGTGCCCAGCTCCAGGTTCGCACCCGACTCCCGAGGGCACGCAGGTGCCACAGCTTCTGTGTCATATCTGCCCAGCTGCCGGCACGGTGCCGGCACACACGGGCCTGCCACGGGATTACCAGCAGGCCTCAGGGTCTCCTGCCTGGGGCCCACCTGCTGGAGCAGGGAATCCTGTGTGGGGAGACGTCATCGGCTCGTAGCACCTCTGCCCCGCATTCCCCTGCCTTCCTGCCAGATCACCCACGGTCTTTAACCTGCGGACCTGTAAGGCCCAGACTGACCCCCAGGGCCTGCAGGTTTTCAACAGGCCACATAACCAGGACGGCTGTTGCACAGTTCTGGGGGGCGCCATGCATAGCACAGCCCACAGGCCCGGTGCCCTTGCTGTCGTGCACGGTGGCCCCAGTGCTGTCTCCCGCACAGTCTCCTCGTCCCTCCACTCCTCCGGGGCTGGAGCTGCCTCTGGGGTCCACGTGTTCACCTCTAAAGATGGAGATGGTTGCGGGGAACCTGCTGGAACAAAGAGCCTTTGAGGGAGCTCTCAGGAATCAGGCCCAAGTGGAGGTGAACTCCGTGTAAATGATCCCAAACATCGCATCCCGTGAAATCCACCTGTTAACCGCATGGACGTTATGGATCGCCCTGGAGGGGGCAGTACTGTTACCAGCCTAGTCACACACGTGTTTGGACCTGTGTTCAAAGGTTCTCACACTTCCTTAAGCAAAACGGGAGAAGGTCGCCCCAGCAGCCCTTGGAAGCCAAGGAGATGAACCCAGGAGGGAAGTGCCAGCTGCAGAGCCGCAAAGTGTGCAGTCAGGAGTGGAAGGCGGGGCCTTCACTGCAGGGTCCCTTGCAGTAGTCCATCAGGGAAGCAAGACGGAGGGAAGAGGGAAGCGAGGCAGGGTTGGAGAGCGCAAATGCAGGGAGCTACCTGATGACTGAGCTGGCCACAGCCTTGCAACAAAACACACATGGGACGTCTCCAGAGAAGCCACAAGAAGCCACCACGTTTCAGAGCAGTTGCACAGGGACAGGAAAGACAGGGGTTTATCTGTTGGCTCCGTCCACCTCCTGCCTCTCATTGGTCAAAGTCCACCTCATGCGGCTTTCACCCCCCACCCTTCCAAGAGTGTGACCTGACCCTTCTCACAACCGCTGGCGCAGCCGGCAGTGCGTAGGCCCAGGGGTCTCTCACTGGCAGCCGGCTCCTCTGGTGGCAGTGGCTTTATGACGGAGTCACCAGAGGGGCGGGTGAACAGGTCTGGAGTGACACGTAAACTAGGTCCAGTTTCCTGACATCAGCACATGTTGGTGAGGAAGGGCTGAGCGGACTGATGTGCCCATCGAGTGCAGCCTCTGTCCCCAGGTGGGCAAGCACACTGGTCTTCCGGTCCGACAGGAAGTGGTGTCAGCTGTCCCGGTTTTTATCGAGGAACTGATTGTAAGTTGAAACAGGAAGGCTACAACATTCTGCAAAACCCTGATGAGTAGGAACCCAGCTACCTGAAACGCTCATGAATCAGGAGTCTGTGCGGCATAACGAAATACTGCAAACTTAGTGGCTGAAAACAACAGACATTCACCGTCACAGTTTCCGGGGGCCAGGAATCTGGGCACACCTTCGCTGCGTCTTCTGCTTAAATCCTCACAAGGCGGCATCAGGGTGTCAGCCGGAGCTGTGGTCTCATCTGAGGCTCAGTTGGAGAAGGACCCCATCCAAGCTCACTCGGGTCGGGTTGGTAGAATTCAGTTCCTTGTGGTCTAGGCCTGAGAGCTTTGGTTTCCTACTGGGCGTTGGTGGGAAAACATGCTCAGTGACTTGGGGTCACCCAACACGGCCACTTGCCTCCTCTGAGCCAGCAAGGGAGAAAAAGAGTCCAGCAGGGTGGCAGCTACAGCTTTATATTATACAACGTGGTCGTGTCCGCCCGTCACCCTTGTTTTGCTGTCTCGGTCGGAAGCAGTCACAGCTCCCGATCTGTGCGGATGGAAGGACGGCCCAGCCCCACGTCCGTGCCCCCCACCGCACGTTCCTTGTAAGGCGGAGACGCAGGCCCAGTCAACAGAAAGGGACTCAGAGTCTTATCCAGTTGTCAATATTCAAGAAGCTTGTCAGCATTAAAAAACACGTTTTTCTGCTTACATATCAAAGAACCAGAGCATCCAGTTACCTGGAAAATCCTCACTCCTGGAACATTCAGGGGGCCTGAGCCGGCTCAAAGAAACAAAAAGAGAGATCCCTCGTCCTTCGTGATAGCTGGTCACAGATTGAGCAACCGCTGAAGGAAGGGGCCTTGCTGGGGGCTTGGGCTGGGGCGGTCTCTTCCTAAGGGCCTCTCTCCTTTGCTCCCCCCACCTCCGGAGCCCACCCCGCCTCACAGCGGCCCAGCCACTGTGTCAGGGTGTAATTGACGCCCCAGAGCAGTACAGGCTCTGCTGGGCCCATCAAGGCAGGAACAATGAGGTGCACCTCCAAGGCCGGAGGCTATTTCTAAGGCTCATGGTCGACAGACCACACTAGCTGCGATTATCATTTTAATTGCAAGGCCACCATGGCCTCATATTCAGGGTGCAGATTTCAAAGACCACAAAACACTCTGCAGGCTTAAAAGGGGATGGTAGAACGGCGTGTGCTTCAGACTAGAAGGGACCCAGTACGACATCTTTCTTTCTTGGCCTCTAGGTTGCAATCACACTGTCCCAGAAAGGAGAACTCTGACCCTCTCTTTCAAGGTCAGACTCACATCCCACCTTCTCTGGGACCTTCCCCAAACCCATCTCATTCTCATTCTCTCAAGCACCTGGCCTCCCCTCCCCCGCCCCCCCACCTGGAACCTCCCACGGGTCCTTTCTCCGGTTTGGCAAACAGCACGGGATTCTCACGTGTCTTTGTCTTCCTGTGGTGTTTTGACCTGTTAAAAAAACCTTCGCATTCCTGGTGGGGCATGCTGTGTTCTGTACAGGCAGGAGCCACACCACACTCGGTGGGGTCTTTGGACATTGCCAAGGGCTTGGCACTCATCGTACTTGGCACGTCAGTACTCAAAATGTTTCCTCAGTTAACTTTCTTAAGCTATCCAGAGTAGGGTACTCACACAGCTTCTTTTTTTGCTTGTTTATTTAGGGTTAAACAATATAATTTATATAAAGTCCTTGTATTTGGTATGTGGTAAATGCTGAATACACGTGAGCTATTATTATTGCAGCTTAGAACCTGTCATTACCAACCTGGGGTTCATGGTTTGACCGTGAACAATGACCAAAGCCAAGATCCATCAGCCCTTTCCAGGGCTGTGTGTTTAAAGACGGGTATATTAAGGGCTAGTGCACACATAGTGCAGTCCTTCTGGTGAGTGGACATTCTCCCAGTTTTGACGTACACAGCTGCCACGCCACTGCTTTCTCTGTGAGTTCCAGAACGTTATAATCAGGAAAGTCTTCACCTTTCAGTGGTCTCGTGTGCTCTCTGTCATATCCCTGAACGGCTGCAGGGAAAATGCCCTCTTTCTGCACTCTGGCCAGTCTAGGAGCTATTTCCCAAGATGGCTTTGACCTTCTGTAGCAGCTCTATCGAGAGAGCAAATCCGGAGTCAGAACAAAGTTTCCCTCTAGGGAGCAGCGCCTGGTGCATGTCTAGGAGGTTTCACTTGGCTGCAAGAACGTGAGAATGTGGTTGGGTCATAAAAACCCATGTGGGTAATCCTGCACTCGGGCAGTGGGCCAGGAAGGCTGATCGGCAGAGCTTTTCTTCTCAGACGCGTGCTGGGTCCTGCCCCGTAGCCTCAGCCTGTGGTGGGGAGCGTGAGCGGCAGGGCATCAGGGCTCACTGTGGACAGGGACGATGTCCTTATGTCGAAACAGTTAGTACAACTGACATCGACAGCTGTTTGTTGAGTGACTGAGTGAGTGGTCTCAGGTTGGAGATGGGGTGGGACCGTGTCATCCTGTGGTGGGCTTACCCACAGCTCCTGGGTGTCTGAAGACAGCAGGGAGAAGCCCCCCTCAAGAGGGGCCCTATCTCTGCTCCGGGGTGGGCCCTTGCCTCCATCCGAGTGACCTCGGCAGTCTCTCGCTTGTGTGCTTCCAGAACTACTTTGAGAGCTACCTTGCCGTCGCCTCCACCGTGCCCTCCGTGCTGTGCCTGCTGGCCAACTTCCTGCTTGTCAACAGGTAGGCCGCCCTCCTCTCAGGCCCCACCCTCGCCCCTTGCCTCCGAGATGCCCCCTCCTCCACACCTGCTTTCTCTCTGCCTACTTTGATGGCGGCCACCAAAGTAGGAGGCAGGCAGCCCAGACTTGTCCACGAAGATCGAGAGGGCAGACCAGCTGCCTGGGGACATTGCTGTGACATCGTGGCAGCAGCCAGTGGGAGGTGTGTGGGGATCCAGAGGACTTCCTCCCTCCTCTTCTCAGGGGAGCCTGTCTCAGTGGCTGCAAGGCCTGTGGCCCCGAATGGTGGCCTACTGTTCGGTGCTAAGCTGGTAACACCAGCCGATGTGTCAGTCACTTGCAAAGGAGGTCAAGGGGGAGTTTCTGACGTTGCATTGGTGAGGGCTAGGAGAGGCTCCATCTGGAGCCACCGTGGAAGGAGTTATTTAGGAGAAGGCCAGGCGAATTAGCATGACCCACAGACCCCACTGGGTGACTGTTCCTGGCCGTTCTCGATTGGAGTTTATATGGACGACAGGCCTAGCCACTGTGCCTGCACTTCCCCTACGCTACCGCTGAGTGGTAACAGCGGTGGTTATGTTATGGTCCAGAAACCTGGCCTCTCCTGGGCATGGCCTATCTCTGGTGGCAAATCTATTTTTCCCAGCTCTGGTCCATTTGTAGTGACTGCCAGATCTCTGGTTGAACAGGATTCCAAGGCAGGTCGGGCTTCAGGGAGTGTGCCGGGGTTGATTAGTGATGTCTGTTCTGGGTATAGGAGAAGAGAGGGTGGCAGGAGTGCCTCCTGTGTCCCAAGCCTGAACGACAGATCAGTCTTTCCAAACATATTATGCTGTGGGGCTATTCCAGTTATTTGTTGTTCAATAATGTGATCCCAAAGCATAGTGGCTTAAATCAATAGCGATAATTAGTAGTTCTCATGTTCTGGGGGTTATCGAGGCTCAGCTGGCAGCTCTGGCTCATTGTGTCTCCTGCAGTCGCAGTCAGACGGCAGCTGGGGCTGGAACCCATTTGTCTTCATATTCTCTCTCTCTCTCCCCCCACCCTTTTTCTTTCTCTTTTCCCTTTCCTCTTGCTCCCCTCCTGGTCTCCCTGCTGGCCTCAGGGTGACAGGACTGCTCACATAGTGGCTGAAGGGCAAATGCCCCAAGAGAGCAGGGAGAAGCTGCACTTTTGCCATCCTCGACTGGGCACGGCAGTTACAAAGCCCACTCAGATTCAAGGGGACATGGACTCCACCTCCTGACGCAAAAAGTGTCAAAGGATTTGCACCCGTCTTAAAACCAAAGTGCCTTAAGTGCCGTCTGGGAGAGTGAGGAGAGCGTTGCTCAGATGGGCCTGAGGGCCTTGCACCCCGCTTCCAGGCTGCCGGGAAGGAGGGGGTGGCCAAGCAGGGCTGCTCTGTCTCCAGCGAGGCCTGGGCTCCAGGCCAGCTGCCCTCCCGAGGATGGGCAGGGGATGGTTCAGCAGTTATGAGACCGTCTCCAGGGGACTAGCCCGCCCGGCCTGCCCTTCGCTCTCCTGGGCTCTAGGGCAGGGGTGAGGGCAGCTCAGGGAAACGCTCCCAGGCCTCCGTCTGCTTCCAGGCTGTGGGAAGACGGTTTGGGGCTAAGCTGTTTTTTATTTAATGTGCGAGATTGAAGCATCTCCTTTTCTCCCCTCCTGGAGAACCTTGGTTTTCTCCGACTGGCTCATCCATAATCGCCAAGTGTTTTATTATGTTAAATCTGCAGCATCATAAATACTTATGAGGACGATTTACATTTTGGAGACTTATGAAGAAATCAGTCCCCTGGGGTCCTGCGCCCTCACGAGTAAGGGGGTGGAGGAGCTGACAGCCCCCTCCAAGGATCTTCCTGGGAATGTGACGTGGAACTGTCGTCTAGCCGTGCCTGTCCCCTGGGCCACTCTCCCTGCCCGGATGAGAGAAGCAGAGAGGGAAGCCAGCGTCCCCTGTTAGTGCACCCGGGACAGGCTTGCACCTGGCACGTTGCCTGAAGCTTGAGGAGCGTTGGGGACAGCACCGGAACCCAGAGATGGAGGCTCTGGTCAAGAGTGGTTTGTGCAGCAGGTAATTAGCAGGCGAGGAGGAGACCCGCACAGGTGAGGGGCCTTGTGGGTACAGAGCCAGTGTTCCACACTGCATGGCCCTCAGAATGCATGCGGCGTCTGCCCGCGCACCTCCCTCTCCCCCCGCCCTGGGCGTGCCTGAGCGAGAAATCCCCCAGCTCTCTGCAAGGCCACCTTCCTGTCCAAGCCACTAGTTACCTTGTAGTGACAGCACACGGGGGACTCCTGCTGGACTTCGTCCTTACCGGCGGATGTCTCCAGCCGCACCGCCCGCCACGCCGGGGAGGAGGCGGGAAGCAGGCAGCAGCCCCCGCGCTGCTGATCCCCTTGCTCGTCTATTCGTACAGCCAGCCAGTATTACCAGGTGCCCGCCAGGCCTGTGCCGGTGCCAGGGGAGAACAGGCAGGGCCCTGCCCTTGCAGCCAGTGCGCCTCCTAGCACCAGCGTGTCCTTTGCCGCCTCCTTGCCCCAAGGAACTGGTTAAAACTTTTTGGTATTTGTCCCCAACCTCTCTGTCCACTTAAATTTCTTCAGATTTAGAATTATTAGCTATTAGGGGCCTTAATATAATATTATCTAGTCTAGTCTCTTCTTTTTAGAGATGAGGGGACAAAGGCTCAGAGAAGATGAATATTTGCCTGGGGTCACACAGCAAATTGATGACAGAGCTGGGCAGGGCTCTGGTCTCTTGACTCAGGCTCTCTGCCCTTTTTGGCTCTTATCTTGGGGGTGGGTGGGGCAGCTCCAGCTGCTAGGAAAAGGCGGGGGACCCTGTGTGACAAGAGTTGAGTGTGTAGGATCACCCCAAGCATCAGGGGTAAGGCTTGACTGCAGGCCTCCAAGGCCCCTGGTGTGCTCTTACAGCTGATGCTGTAGGTCCCCAAGGATCCAGGCACTCTGCCCGGCTGCCCTCTACCTCCTGCCCAGGCCCGAGGCCCCTGCAGACCCTGACAGAAGGATTCAAATGCAAGTAGTTTATTCGGGAGGTGAAGGTGGGAGAGCACAGAAGGCAGACAGGGAAGAAAAGGTAGCCAGTAGTGGATGCCCTGCCAAGCCAGCTCCCACAGAGGGTGACCAGCGCTTAATCCAGCCGGGGAACTCTGGGAGCTAGTGTGGACCATGCAGCCGGTGGTGGGGAGCTGGGGTACGTACCCCCCACTTCCCTAGTCGTGCTTGGAGCTGCTCTCAGGAGGTTTACTTACCTGTCACTTCCAGCCTGCTCCATGGACCAGTGTGTCCCGAAGTGGCAAAAGAGAGGACATGTGGACAGGACACCAGCAGCATCGCTGTGGTTTCTGACCATGTCGTTCCCCAACTTAAAACCCTGGGCTCTCTTGGTAGCAAACAACAGAGACACAAAAAAGGATTTTCCCATTCTTTAGCTGGCAATTAAAGGCCGGTCTGCCTGCAGGCTTCGTTGGGTCTAGAGGAATCTCCTCCTGCCTAGGCTCCATGTGTCTCCACTTGGCTTTACTCTGTGCGCTGCGTCACCACACACAGCTGGCACTATGGCAGCCGGCAGCTGCAGACACAGTCACAGCAGAGAGTGCAGCAGTATCAGGGGAGACGTACTGGCCCTGTGTGGTCACATGCTAATTCCTTCCTCAAGCCCGGTGGCCTAGAGCATGATGAGCCAGGCCGGGTCATGTGCCTGTTGTTTGTGCTGTTGGTGTGGGTGATGTGGCCGACCACCTCCCCGGGACCTCCCCAGGGTGGCTGGGAGGGAGGAAGGAGTGTTCTCCCAGGGGGAGGGGTGCTGGTAGACAAAGACACACACACACCCCCCGCCCCCTCCAAGACGTGGCTCCACGTCTCTCTCCAGCCTCGTTTCAGCTCCCTGAACATGCCTCGCTCTCTCCAAGACACGCGCGCTTACGTCCAATGTGCTTCCCTGTCATCCTCCTGGTCCAGCTGGGTGTTGCCTCCAGATAGCCTTCCGCGGTGCTCAGGGTGGGTTTTGTGCCCCTCGGATGTGCCCCATGGTGCCCTGTGGCTTCCCGATGGAGCACTAAGCAAGTGACATGAATACCTGTTGCTGCTCTGTCCTGCGTGCCTGGCATTCGGCACAGTGCCTGACACACAGGAGTCGCCAGCGCGAGTTTGCAGGCGAGCATGCCCTGGAGCACACACATTGGCAGACTGAGCAGTGGGCCGGGGCTCAGCACACCTGGGTCCCGCCCCAGCTCCCCACAGACTCACTCTGCAGCCTTGAACTGTCCCTTCTATTCCTCAGGGTCCCTCCGGCCCCTGACACAGCGGCAGCAGCGCCTGCTCCCCCTTTAGTCGAGGACCAGACAGAAACTCAAACTAGCCTGGGGCCACAAAGCACGTTGAAAAAAGCCTTTCTTGCTTTTCATGCTTTTCATGCTGATCATTTCACACCTACTTATGTACACAGATATTTTTTCTACCTTTCAAGTTTTTCTTTTTTTTATCCAAAAGAAAATTTATGTATACGAAATCTGGCTTTTCCCCAGCCCCCTACCCACTGGTTAGCAGGAAAATTAACTAAACATCCAGTGTGGTTTAAAGCTTAGCCTAATCTGATGATGTAAACAGCCCCTTGAGATGATGCTCTAGCTCCCTAGAATAAAAATGTGCAGTTTCTCAGCCAGCCTCCTTCCCTGCCTTTCTCCCCAGGCCAGTATGGGGGCTGGGAGAAATGTATGGCTTATACGTAGGCATGGGATTATGGGTGTGGGGGCAGGTCCCCTAGGTCTGGGCGGCACTCAGGCTTAGCTGCTGCCATGACAACTGAGACAGACCATCACAGGAGAGTCACCTGCCCTGGCCACCTGTTCCATGCCATGCACATTTCCTTTTTTCCAGAGGAGGCATAGAGCATCATTCTGAGACATCATACTGGAGCCAGAGCTCCTGGGTTCACAGCTGAGTGACCTTGAGCAAGTTCCTTAACCTCTCTGACCTCAGCTGCCTTATCGGTGTACTGGGATAGATAAGAATACCTATCTTACAGAGGCAGTGTGAGGATTAAACGCATTAGCATATAGAGAACACTCAGCAGAAGGCCTAGTGCAAGTTAAATACTGCGCCAGTGTTTGCTGGGATGATGAGGATGTCCTTCTTCCCCAGTGGAAGCTCAGCCCAGTGGCAGGAGAAGCAGGGACTTGCCTCAGAAGTCCTGGCATCCTGTCCTTGAACATCACAGCAAGGTGAAAAGCAGTGTTGTCCACTGAGCATTGGCCCTGAGCCAGGCACTGCTTTCTGTACCCGCAACTACTCACCTCCCCAGAGCCCCACCCCGCTCCCTGTTGTACAGATGCTGAAGCTAAAACCAGAGCGGTGCAGTCACTTCCCCAAGGCCACACAGCCAGTGAGCCGGGAGGGCAGGATTCAAGGTCAGGCCTCCCAGCCACCGAGCTCTCCTGCTTCCCTTAAAGTGGTTCACCAGCCTGGCCCTGCGTGGGGGGCCTTGAGAGGGTGTCTAACTACTTCCGGCATCCTCCCCCCAGGGTTTCCGTCTATGTGCGAGTCCTGGCCTCTCTGACCGTCATCCTGACCATCTTCATGGTGATGATCCTGCTGGTGAAGGTGGACACCTCCTCCTGGACCCACGGCTTCTTTGCGGTCACCATTGTCTGCATGGTGATCATGAGCAGTGCCTCGACCGTCTTCAGCAGCAGCATCTACGGCATGACGGGCTCCTTCCCTATGAGGAATTCCCAGGCACTGTTGTCAGGTGAGAGCCAGGGCCTGCCACCCGGGAGTCACACAGAGGAGCCAGAGGTGAGCATGCGGTGGCTCTTCCGGAAAAGGAGATGATGTGTGTGCTGAGTGGGTTTCAGCCATCTGTCGTTGTGTGACAAGCCACCCCAAAACTTGGTGGCTTGGCACAATAACAGTCATCATATTACTCACAATTTGCAGCTTGGACAGGAGTTGGTGGGACAGCTCTTCTCTGCTCCACGTGGCGTGAGCCGGCGCAGCTCCACTTGGGGCTGGAGGATCCACTTGCAAGACAGTGCGCTCTCCCGGTGTGCTGGAAGCCCAGCCAGGGCTGGGGCCAGGGGCCAAGGTTCCTCCCCTGCAGACCTCACCATGCATCTTGGGCGTCTTCGTGGGGTGGCGTGAGGCCTGCAAGAGTGAGCATCTCAGGAGATGCAGGCAGAAGCTTTACTTCTGATTAGTGACAGAAGCCACATGGGGTCACTTCCACCATAGCCGTAAGCCCACCTGGACTCAAGACAGATGCACACACCTCGGTGGGAGAGTGCGACAGTCGTGCTGTAAGAAAAGCAGGCAGGAGGGGAGGCGTAGTCGCAGCCATGTTTGCAATCATGGTCGGCCCAGAGTGCAGTGCCTAGAACCGGCCGCCCTTCCCTCCTTCTCCCCGTGGCCCCTTCTCCTGGTCCTCTTCTCTTCTCTGTCTCTTTCCTTCCCCTTATCTTTTCTCCCTTTCTTTTCCCCTCTCCTTCCTTCCTTCTGTCTTTTCTTCCTTGCCGATTTTATAGAGGACCTGCTATGTTCCAGAGATTCAAAGATGAACAAGACTCCGTCCTCTCGGAGCCGATAGCCCAGTGACTGGACTCCTCGGTCCCCCGAACTTTGGCACTCCATGGGCGTGCTGTGCATGACGCGGGCTGACGCCGCCAGCTGACGTTTGGGTGCTGATGCGACGAGTCTGTTACGGGGAGGCCTTGGCAGTGTTCTCTGAGCTGGAGAAGCACATGTCTCTCACCCTGAGGGCCCTGGGGGGCGAGAAGGAGCCGGGTCAGTAGGTAAGCAGGTGCTTTCCCGGAGAGCGCGCTCCCTGAAGCCAGACTGGAGGCTCAGCTGCTCTCCCTGTGTCCCTGTTGTGCAGAGGAGGGCCCTAAACATTTGCCCACTTGGGAGGAATTTCACAAAGAATCTGCGCTCTGCCGGTTAGTTAAGAACGCCAAGTACTATGTGGCTGGGATGACGAATACCTTAACAGGGGTGTATCCCTTCCCCACTCGCCCGGACGTCACTAACAGATCCTTATCGTCCCTCCTGAGCCTCTAATCCTTCTCAGCACAGCACTTGAGGCAAGTGTTCTCAACGGATCAGAGTCTAGATGTGAGCTTCAATCTGTTTGCCTTTTTTGATGTAGGATTAGGCTTCTGGCTCTGTCCTGGGAAGGCCTTGGGCCTAGAATAAAATGAGATGAAAATGCCCTCATTGCTCGGTTTCCTGGGTAGGGTCAACATGCCCCTAGCAGTGCTTCGAGAAGGGCCACCGCAGCTTGGATTTAATCCTTCTGTCACCCCTGGCCTCAGAAAGAGGTTCCGATCCCTCATCTCCCTCCAGCCTGCTGGCGGAGGATTTTCCAACACAACTCCAGCCTTGCCGGCCTCCCCTCCAGGAGCCAGTGACAGACACACCATGTGTGTTGGCAGGTGGCTCTCAGGTCCATCTGGCCACCTGTGGATCTTCCAGGGAAGGGGAGTCTCCTGTGAATTTTTCAGAAAGTCCATTTTTGAAAAGACGGGGAAATTTAGTACTTATGCTCCGATACCTATGTCCCTGGGCCCTAAACCGTTGTCACCCTTGTGCAAAGCCCCCATGGGTGCCCAGTGCCACCTTGCCAGCCCCTCTTGTTCGTTGTCCGGAGGAGCCCATCTGTGAATTCTGTGTGTGCTGTCGGCAGAGGAACAATTCATTCATTTGGTGCTGATGTTTTTTTAAACCCCTCATTTGCATGTATCTCCATAACTGATGAGATAAAAGTAGGGAGTCGTGAAGGATGAGCTCCTGGAGGCCTGGCTTGTTGCTGATGATAATGTTGTAAATTCTCTGCGAGTGGGAAGGAGGGAGAGGAAATCAATAGGCAGTGACATTAAGATGTTAAGATCTCCCCCTCCGGGCGGCTGGGGAAAGTCTTACTGAGTTTAACCCCAGTTCTTACAAACCGTCCAGGTGGGGATTACAGCTCCTCAGAAGTGGGCACCCTCTTGGCAAAGGGTTTACCCCGTTGCTGTTGCTTTGATGTGGGGAGGACAGAAATGGCCAGATACCTAACTGGGAATCAGAGTGGATTTGTTTTGTATTTGGCACTTCTCTGCACCAGGCACTTTTCGGAGTGCTTTGCATGTAATAATCCTTTTAATCTTCACAACAGCCCTAAGAGGTGGGGTTTAATATCTTCATTGTATAGATGAAGAAACGGAGGCACAGAGAAGTTAAGGGACTTGCCGAGGGTCACACAGCTACAAGTGGTAGAACTGGGATGGATGTTGGGAAGGTTGGGGGAAGGATCGACCATCGGGACCAAGGGCTGTTCCCTGCAGAGCCAGAGATGTCAGGCGGAGCATGGGGATGTCACACAGTGATGGTGCACCAGGGTGGACGGGGCCCGAACCGTCCCTCTCCCACTCTGCCCCGTGCCACGGTGAGAGCTGGGAGCCGCCGGGAGGACAGAGCAGGCCATGCCAGTGCACCAGCTGTTTGCTGCCGCAGCCAGCCTTCCTCCGGCCTCGCTGGGAACCGATATTCTCATGCTCTGAGGTGGGCAAGTTCGTCCAGCCAGTCAATCCAGCATCTCCGCCAGGCCCCGCCCTTATGGATGAGAACGGTCCTGGCCTGTAGCAGTGACCTTCCACTCGTCGTCCCTTTCCACCGCAGTGTGGTTCCAGGCGACGGGTGGGGACGAGTGTTAGCCCCAGTTTCCAGGCAAACAAACACAGGCAGAGCAGAGTAAGTGATCCGCCCACACTCATCCCAGCACCCCCAAGCCACTGCCCTCCGTTAGGTAGCAGGGAGAGGTGTGTTGGCCACATTGTCGCATGGGGTAATGTGTGTCAAAGCCCTTGGCAAGAACACGCCATGTGGCAGGGTGGCTGCATGCTCGTGTGTGTGTGAGTGTATGTAGGTGTGTGGTTGCATGTATGTGTGAGTACCGTGCCTGTGCAGTGTATTCACATGTGCTTAGTGCCACAGCGGCCTGAGGGTGCAGGATAAGTTCCGTGAGCTCATGGGAGGGTAAGGCAATGGGAGTTTGTAGCCAATGAGGGCCTCCCCAGAAAGGACAGCCTCAGGGACAGCGAGTGAACCTTTGCTAGAACATTCCCTGATTGCTGGGTGCTTTTGGCCAACCGCAGAGAAGAGAAAATCTGGAGCTCTTTTGACATTTCCCACCCCCAAATCTAAAATTTCAGACCCCACTAGAAGGACAGTAAAGGTCAAGGGTCAGCCAGGGTAGCTCACGCCTGTAATCCTAGCACTCTGGGAGGCCAAGGCGGAGAATCGCTTGAGCTCAGGAGCTCAAGACCAGTCTGAGCAAGAGTGTGACCCCATCTCTACAAAAAACAAAAAAATTAGCCAGGCATGATGGTGCGTGCCTGTAGTTCCAGCCACTTGGGAGGCTGAGGCAGGAGGTTGAGCCCAGGAGTTTGAGGTTGCTGTGAGCTATGATGACGCCACTTCACTGTACCCAGTGTGATAGAGCAAGAACCTGTTGCAAAAAAAAAAACATCAAGGTTCGGAGGTGAACCTAGGAAGGGAAGCAGACTGGTGGGGCCCTCCTGGAGGCCGGGAGCCACCCCAGGAGCAGCCTCTTAGCGACTCGGGCAGAGGGAGAGGGAAAACCACACCCCGGGAGACGCTGCGGGATGCCTCCCTGTCTCCACGGCTTCGGGGTGCTGTGGGAACTATGGCATTTTTCACATCAGGAAATTTTTATTTCCGTCTGTTAAACCCAAGCAGAGAACCACCACGGCCACCCACCTCCTCCTCTGCCACCCCTCACCGTCTCTGCCTTGTCCTCTGCTCTCTGTAGGAGGAGCCATGGGTGGGACCGTCTGCGCCGTGGCCTCGCTGGTGGACATGGCAGCGTCCAGTGATGTGAGTGACAGCGCCCTGGCCTTCTTCCTGACGGCTGTCATCTTCCTTGGGCTCTGCATGGGGCTGTACCTGCTGCTGCCCAGGCTGGAGTACGCCAGGTGAAGGGCCCGCCGCGCTGTCCGCCCGTCCTTCTCTCGTGTGCAGTTAGAGCTGTGCCGTCTCCACTCGCACCCTCCTGCCATCTAATCAGGCTCTGTGCTGGTGTCCTTGTCTGTGGCCCGTCTCCCGCTGGAGGATGTGGTCCACGAGAGCAGACCCTTGTGAGAGCTTTGCTCGCCACTGGACCCCAGGGGCTCGAGCTGTGCCTGGCTCGTAGCGGTTGCTCAACAAATTGGCCTGGCCAGTGGCCCCAAGAAGCTGGCTCCATGCTGTGCCCCCCAAGCAGTTGAAGCCTGCAAGTTTTGGGACAGGGAAGGCAGGCGGTAGAGGTGGGGCCTGAGGAATAGTAGTAATAAACAATAGTAAGAGTTCCCATCACGGAGCAGCCCCGCCCCAGCATTCGCTCCTGCATCCCATCCAATGCTCACGCTCCCCTGTTCCCCTTAGGGGACAGCTCTGTTATTTATTATTTCCGCGCACAGCTTAGAAAACCAGGGTTCAGAGGGGTTAAATTACTTGCCTGAGTCGCAGCCAGTAGGCAGCAGAGCCAGGATTTGACCATGACCCCAAACCTGTGCTTTTACCCACCCACTGGCGTATGGGCCTTCTTTCCGCCCACCGGGGCCTCTTTTCTTGTGTTGAGTCTCTCTTTTGCTTTCTCTCCCCAGTTCCTCTTTCTTGTTGCTCTTTATAAACACATCCCTTGACTTTCTCTGCTGTTTCATTCTTTCCAAAGCATTTTCCTGTTCGTTATCTTATTTGATGTAGGTAGAGCAGGCGTTTACTGTCCCCATGTTGTGGGTGAAGAAACTGAGACCGAGAGCAGGCGCAGGGACTCCCCGTGGGCAGGGACCTGCTCCGGGCTCTGCCCCGTTCCGGGGCGCCTGTGTTGTGCAGTGGCACTGAGCTAAGCAGTTTACCTGTGTATTCTTGGCTCATTATTTACGGCAACTTGTGCAGTTGTTACTGCGTTTCCCACTCTACAGAAGAGAGTGCGGCTTAGGGGAGTTCACAGATGTGTCCGAGGTCACTCACCTGGTGAACCACAGGCAGGGATTTGAACTCGGAGCTGCCTCTTCCCAGCAGATCACGCTGCTTCCCTGGCTCATGATGGCGAGGCCCTTTCCTCGTCATTCACTCCTCCTGTCCCCGTGAGGGGACACCTCCCTAAGCCCCAGGACCCCGATTCCCGGGGTAGGTTACTTTCCTCGGTTGTAGGATTGTCCGTCACTTCAGCTGGCCTCAGCAGCTTCGGGGCTGTCATCAGAAATTGTCCAGCTGTGGCTCCACACTGACCTCCCCGTGATTCCTGGGCTCTGCCTGGCTCGCTGTGCCCCCAAGCACCCTGGACACTGCCTGGCGCCTTGTCTTTACTTATTAAATTATTTTTGAGCTGGACGTGCTGGTGCGCGCCTGTAGTCCCAGCTACTTGGGAGGCTGAGGCAGGAGTTTAAGGCTGTAGTGAGCTATGACTGCACCTGTGCATAGCCACTGCACTCCAGCCTGGACAACATAGTGAGACCCCACCTCTAAGAATAAAAAAATAAAATAAAAATTATTTTTGAAACAGTGAATGAGCAGAGAGGCAGGAGGGTCCCACGCTCCTTGTGCTGTTTCACTGTGTCCTATTTCACAGTGATTTGGGTGGGTCTGTTTCCAGTAGGGGGGCCCAACCTTCCCTGTTTGCCTGGAATGGAAGGAGCTCCCAGAACAACGGACTTTTAGTACTGAAACCAGGACAGTCTCAGGCAGACCAGGACAGTCAGTCACCCTAGTTTCTAGTCTCATTTGGGTGGGCCAAAGTCCTTTCCAGCCAACATGTGAGACCAAGAACACCCAGGGCTATGCTGTCCCGTGGAAATTTCCGTTTCTTTGCTGATTGAAACTTAGGTCAAAATTTCTCGGTTTATAGACGCTTATCTGAGGATGGAGCTCCTGGAGAAAGCTCTGCCCCGAGGGCTGCCCAGACCAAATCTTACATAAAAGGCTGCACTTGACACTGTACTTGGAAGGGTGAGATGAGGCAGTAAGATTTGGAAGAAATTAGAAGGAAGAGCTTCGACTGGAGAAACTTGGTGGGGAGCTTCTCAGAGCAGACTTAAGACAAGGACCTAACTCTGAGTGGAGAGGGAAGTAAGAAGATTCCTCTCCCTAGATGGTAATTGTGAAACCAGACAGGATTCAAGGCCAAAGCACCCCACGCAGCATCTTGCAGAAGAGCCATTCTGCTGTCTGTCAGCTCATAGGATGGGAGGGCTGGCAGGAGCTCCAAAACCCCATGGCCCTGTCAAACCTCCTTTTCACAGAAGAGGGATGAAGCCCAGAGAGGTGCATACCCGGCCCAAGGTCACACAGGGAGGCAGAGGCAAGGCTGAAACCAGAACCCAGCTGTCACCAAGCTACTGTTTCCCTACACGCACATACACCAAGTCCTTCCATTTGAGCTGTTAATACAGTGAACCTGTGTCTCTTGGTTGTCAGATCCTTGAGGCCCAGAGAGGTTGAGTGGCTCAGAAAAGGTCACACAGCAAGGCAGAGTGATCCACACTTTCTCACTGGTCAGAGTAGCACAAGGTGAAAAGATTCATGATGTTCAGTGTTGAAGACGTGGACGGAGGACACTTTTATAGGTTATTTATCAGTTCTTTCAGCAATTGTGTTTTGAAGATCTACTCTGTGCCTGGGGATTTAGCTAGAAACAATCAAACAAGGACCTTGCCCCAGGGACCTGTCTTCTGTCAAAGGAAACAGGTGACAAACTAGTAAACCAATGCAATGATTGTAGATTGGAGTCAGGTTTGGAAAGAAATAAGTGCTGTCATGGAGATTAACAGAGCAGGCAGCTTATTCATTTGGGGCGTGTGAGTGGTCTGGAGCAGAGATAAATTGGTAGTACCTATTTGGAGAGAAGTTTCTCAATATCTAGCCAAATTTTAAATCTGCAAACCTTTTAACCCAGCAATTTCCTCTTCTAGAAATCTGTCCTGCCGAAATACTAGTGTGCGTGTGCAAGGATTTATGCATGGGGATATTCATTTGTAGTAGTGAAACACATCACATTATCTGTAGTAGTGAAAAGTTGGAGCCAACCTAAATGTCTATCATTAGGGGAGCAGTTTAGTTGTGTATCCAGACAGGGAACTGTCATGCACAACACAGCAGAGAGACAGAGCCATATGTTCCTGTGCGAAAGATGGCCATGAAATAATTGTTCTTTAGGCAATTCTATGTATGCATTTACATATAACAGTTATGCCATGTTTTAGACTTATATAAGGTATGTATATATATATATTCTTTATATATGTAGGCATTATGTTATTCAGAAAGTTTTATAATATGTATAGTTTGATCCCATTTTTGCTTAAGAAATATAATTGTAGGCCAGGCGTGGTGGCTCACGCCTGTAATCCCAGCACTCTGGGAGGCCGAGGCCATTGGATCGTTTGAGGTCAGGAGTTCAAGACCAGCCTGAGCGAGAGTGAGACCCCGTCTCTACTAAAAATAGAAAGAAATTAGCTGGACAGCTAAAAATATATAGAAAAAAAAATTAGCCAGGCATAGTGGCTCATCCCTGTAATCCTAGCACTCTGGGAGGCTGAGGCAGGAGGATCACTTGAGCCCAGGAGTTTGAGGTTGCTGTGAGCTAGGCTGAGGCCACGGCACTTTAGCCTGGGCAATGGAACGAGACTGTGTCTCAAAAAAAAGAAATACAATTGTGTGTGTGTGATGTTTGCATGTATTAAATACATGGAATGACATATACCAGATTGTTAATGGTCATTACCTCTAAAGAGTGAGATCAGAGTGGGAGGAAATGAGAGTTCTCTTTCTACTTTGTTGTTTTTCTTTTGTGTTACTTGGATTCATTGTATCAAGCATGTACTACTTTTGTAATTCTAAAGCTTTGTGCTTTTATTTATTTATTTTTTTTGAGACAGAGTCTTGCTCTGTTGCCCGGGCTAGAGTGCCGTGGAGTCAGCCTAGCTCACAGCAACCTCAAACTCCTGGGCTCAAGCGATTCTTCTGCCTCAGCCTCCCAAGTAGCTGGGACTACAGGCATGTGCCACCATGCCCGGCTAATTTTTATATATATATATATTTTTAGTTGTCCAGATCATTTCTTTCTATTTTTCAGTAGAGACGGGGTATCGCTCTTGCTCAGGCTGGTCTCGAACTCCCGACCTTGAGCGATCCACCGGCCTCGGCCACCCAGAGTGCTAGGATTACAGGCATGAGCCGCTGCGCCGGGCCAGTTTTGTGTTTTTAAATGCTTTTTTATCTTTATCTCCCCACTACAAACATTACAAAAACAGGCGAGCCATGACCAGAAACAGGGTGGCTCACGCCTGTAATCCCAACACTCTGGGAGTCTGAGGCAGGAAGATCTCTTAAGCCCAAGACTTTAAGACCATCCTGGACAACATAGAAAGACCTTGTCTCTACAAAAAATTTAAAAATTAGCCAGGCATGGTGGCACATTCCTGTAATCTCAGCTACTGGGGAGGCTGAGGCAGGAGGATCATTTGAGCCCAGAAGTTCAAGGCTGCAGTGAGCTATGATGTAGCTGGGTGACAGAGACCCTGTCTCAAGATAACAAAGTAACAACAACAACAAAAAAAAGCAGATGAGTCAGGACTTGAGTCCAGACTTACCGCGTGGTGGTCATTGCTGGTTTCCTCCGTCCCGGCTCATGGCACGGCCACCACCCCAGAACAAGGGACAGGAGTCCGGCCTGGCAGGTAGGCCGGGGAAAGTGCAGGCTTCCTCTGGCCAACCTGCAACAGCGTGTAGCGCCCCAGGGAACCAGGCCTGGTGGGCCATGTGGGGCTAGGGCTTTACATGCTGGGCCCGAAAGTTCTGTTCTGGGCACCCGCCTCCAGCTGTGCTGACTCTGAGGTCTCCTGCTCCTCGTCCCTGGAAATCGCAAGTGACCTGCTTTACGGTGGCCCTCTCTCCTCCCTTCAGGTACTACATGAGGCCCGTTTGTCCTACCCGTGTGTTTTCTGGTGCTGAGGAGCCGCCCCAGGACTCTCCCGGCACCCCTTTGGTGGCCCCGGGATCCAGTGACTCCCACATACCACCCCTGCGCCCCATCCTGAAGACGACGGCTGGCCTGGGCTTCTGTGTCCTCTACGTCTTCTTCATCACCAGCCTCATCTACCCCGCCATCTGCACCAATATCGAGTCCCTCGACAAGGGCTCAGGCTCCCTGTGGACCACCAAGTTCTTCGTGCCCGTCACCGTCTTCCTACTGTACAACTTCGCTGACCTGTGTGGCCGGCAGCTCACGGCCTGGATCCAGGTGCCCGGGCCCAAGAGCAAGGTGCTCCCGGGGCTTGTGCTGCTCCGGACCTGCTTCGTCCCCCTCTTCATGCTCTGTAACTACCAGCCCCGTGTCCACCTGCGGACGGTGGTCTTCCAGTCTGACGTCTACCCCATCCTCTTGTGCTCCCTGCTGGGGCTCAGCAATGGCTACCTGAGCACCCTGGCTCTCATGTACGGGCCTAAGATCGTGCCCAGGGAGCTGGCCGAGGCCACGGGGGTGGTGCTGACCTTTTACTTGTGCATGGGCTTGCTGCTGGGCTCGGCCTGCTCTGCCCTGCTGGTGCACCTCATCTAGGAGGGGAGCTGGAAGACATCGGTGCTTCGGAGCCTCTGCGAGATGGGGAGGGGGAGCCTGGGAGGCTCGGGGTGTGGAGGAAGGGGCTAGAGTTTCACTTGGTGCAGAGAGCAGAGCACACTCGGGCCTCATCTCTCCCAAGATGCCAGCAAGTCATGTCCATGCCTGTCCCATGCAAGGCAGAGGCATTCTGGACAGGTTAATCCTGCGACATTTAAAGAAGACACGGTTACAAAGCAGGCGTATCACCTTCATAGCTGATGGTTGACATTCCACCTTCTCCATAGCCCCTCAGAAAGGTGTGGCCAGTGTTGGACGCTGAGTTGTTACAAAGCCAGTGCCAAAACCCAGCCGCAGGTTCTATGCATTCTTCCAGCCTCGCTCCTTCCAGCTGACAGCAAGATGTGAGAGAATTCTCAGCACCCCCTACCCTTAGGGGGCCCCCTGGAAAGGAAGCCCCCCAGGATGGCCAGTATTCAGGCCCCATACCCAAGTGCGAACAGACCCTTGCGTTCTGTGGGTGAAAGATCACATACCGACCAGACCAGAAAACCCAGAAAGACAGGCCTTCTATAAACAGGCTTCATTCCAGAGGGTCCAGATGGACCGGAGGGCCTCTCTGTGCTAGGGACCAGCGTGGCAGGTCTGGGTTTTCAAACAGATCCTATGGCCTGGCAGTCAGTGGCCTGGGTCAGGGCAGGGATCTTCTGATCTTCATGTTGACAGCAGTGAGAAGTTGGCCCTAGAACAACAGGTCAAGGCCATTGGTTCAAGGGCATAATAAATACTTGAGTATTAAGTGTAAGCCTCAGTGATGCCTGTATTAGTCAGGGTCTTGGCAGGCAACGGCATACTCAGATTGGGTAATTTGAGGATATTCTAAGAGCAGGTGTAGGAACACCCAGGGGTCATGTATTCTATCTGAGAACTAGTCATAGTGAGGCCATTCTAGCCCAGGCCTGATGTGGGGCGGGGAAGGAGTCCTTCTAGAGCCTAGAGATGTGACTGTGCTTGGGGGTGCACGATACAGCCTGCCGTCACCCCGCAGCGGGGAGCTAACAGAACAAACTCCCTCCCTTCGTCCTCTGATCGCCTCCATGCCCTGTGGCTTACACCACGGCCAGGAGCAGGTGGAGAGTGGACACGGGGGCAAGGAGGTATCCGGCCCAGGGTCTCAGCCTTCGTGGGGCCAGCGAGCACCTCGGCTTTCACGGGTTTCTTGGCCATAAAACATCAGCGGCGCTGAAGCTTTGATGGGCGGGTTAGGTGTTGCTCTGTTGCGGTTTGTTGTGGGTAGCTGCGTGTAATGAAGCTGCTGTTTCAAAGGATGACTCCCGGGCTCCGTTGCCCCACCCGGGAGACTGGCCCCCTCACATTTGCCATCCCCTGATGCAAATAGTAATTTACATTTTTGCAGGTGCCTGGAAGGCTCCCGCAAGGCTGTTCCTGGGGCAGCAGGCTGGCTTGGGAATGAGAGAGAAAGGCACCGGATCGGACCGGGGGTTCTTAAGAATCTTGCAGGAAGAACAGAGCTTGCCCCCAAGAAGCGGCAACCTGGAGAGCTGTAAATCAGCCCTCTCCTCCTCCGCAGGAGCTCGCTGGCTTGGTGGCGTCCTGCGGAGGCTGATTAAACCAGGAGACAGTCGGTAATCCACCCGGTGGCAGCAGTTGATGTTCCCCACCGCCTCGATCTAGTACACACTCCCCCTCCTTGGCCCGAGAATTGAAGAGGACACCCTTGAAAGGGTTTCTGAAACTTGATACCTATAAAAAAAAAAATTCTCCCCTTCCGCCTTTGCAGGAACATGAAATCTCCCCTTTGGTTTTTTTCGCCAACCTTAATGCTGCAGATGATTGGGGCATCGGTCTAGCTGGTGACTCAGTTCCAGAAATGGGCAGCGTGCCTGCTTTCAAGCAAGCCAGCAGTGTCTGAGCTTGGAGCTGGGGACCACCCTGAGCTACAAGGCAGGGGTGGTGGGGGTCTCGGGCTCTGCTGAAAGGAGGTGGCTTCCAGAGAGAGGAGGAGGCATCCCCGTGAGAGCAATGATTGGAAGTTAGCGTGAGTGCAGCGGAGGAGGTCGGCCGGCCTTGGTGATGCTGTGACGCTGAGATGGGGACCAAATCCCGCCAGCTTCGCTGGGGGAGGAGAGGCCGCTCTTAGTTGGGAAGGGCTGGCTGCTTGGCTGGTTGGGGGGACCCTCTGGGATTTTGCCCGCACCGCCTTGTTACTCGCCTTAGTGGGCATTTCAAGAAGGATCATTCCCTCCCAAGGAGGAAGGACAATGAAAATGCATGTCCTGGCAGAGAGGCGGCCAGGGGAGTTCAGGCATCTTTTTTCCCCCTTCGTTGTGAGAGCAGCTCTTGGGGACCAGCTGCCCTGGGTCTCAAGTCTCACGTGCCCCTTTCTGAACCCACTCATGCGTCTGGGGGGTGACCAAAACTCAATATTGGCCGGACACGGTGGCTCACGCCTGTAATCCTAGTACTCTGGGAGGCCGAGGCAGGTGGATGGTTTGAGCTCAGGAGTTCGGAGACCAGCCTGAGCAAGAGCGAGACCCCGTCTCTACTAAAAAATAGAAAGAAATTAGCTGAACAACTAAAAATATGTAGAAAAAATTAACCAGCATGGTAGCATGTGCCTGTAGTCCAGCGATTCAGGAGGCCAAGACAGAAGGATCGTTTGAGCCCAGGAGTTTGAGGTTGCTGTGAGCTAGGCTGACGCCATGGCACTCACTCTAGCCAGGGCAACAGAGTGAGACTCTGTCTCAAAAAAAAAAACAAAAAAACTCAATATTGAGGAGGGGATTTTTCAGTGAAGGAGCCAGACGGGGTGCCCCGAGAAGTTGCCTTTGTCTAATAGTTCTCTGATTGAATCCCAAATGACAGTTTTTAGGGCACTACACACACTTTCATTTTTCTCCTTTTTTTCAACAAAGAAGGCCAGAGGCAGCCACATGAATGGACTCTTCGACTAGTGGATGACAGGGACTTCTAAGAAAATGCTCATTCCTAGGTGCATCGGGACATGAGGGGACCCGAACCAGGGGTGGTATTACAGCAAAGACCCCTCCTCTGGCTGCCTTCCACCCAGTGCCCTTGGGAGGAGACTTGGGCCTCCTAATCAAGCTTGGAGGCGATGTGGGAGGCGGAGCCCGGCTTCTGAACCGATGTCACCCTTTTACAGAGAGCTCCAAGTAGAAGAGGGGGGCAAACCTGTTGACATATTTTTTTCCAGTTGAGTTTAAACTTAAAGCCCAGCGTTTGGCTCAAACGTATGGGCTTTCTGAGTGCAAGTATCTAGTGTCTCTGTTACCATCGTCACTTCCTTGGTGGCAGCCCTGTCAGTGCCTGTGTTGCCTAGGCCCATGTCACTGTTGTCCTTCACTCACTGGCTGAGGCCAGCCTGGTTCCCAGTCCAGCTTTGATCCCGGCAGGATCCCAGACGGAATTTCAGCCTCACCAGCAGGTGGAAGCTGAGACTAGGCATGTAGCCACAGAGCCAGAGGCCACGACAGACTTTCCACCCTGCCGCCCAGATCCCTACCCTGTGCCTACATCACTTCCCCATCTGTAGATAAACACGGTGAGGCTCAGAGAGGTTAAGTAACTTTCCCAAGGTCACTCAGCTACCAAGCAGGAATCAAACCTAGGTCTTCCTAAACTCAGAAGTCCTCACCCAGCCTGCCCTCTTGCTCCCCTAGTTGAGCCTGGACTTCCTCCTTGGTTCTTTACACCTGTCACCCCGTTTCCTCTCTGTATGGCCTGGGTGGAGTTTTGTGCTAAGTTGATGTATTGCCCAGAACTCTGCCACTGGCCCTGGCCTGAGTTGACCTGCCTGGTATAGCTGGCCAGGCCCCTGCTGGACTGTGCCCCACGGATCCTGACCCTGGCCCACGTCAGGCCCACACACACCTCTCCTCGTTGGGCACAGGGTGTTGTTGCCCCCTGTCCAGTCCCCAGACCCTGCCCCTCCCGGCCCCCGCTCCCTCCTCCCCCACACCAGCCCCTGCTCCTGAGTCACCCCCACATGGCTTGCTGCTGAGGGACCTGTCTTGGGACAGCAGGCCTGGGGGACACAGTTTTGAAGGTCAGGAAGTCTTGCTGCCAGCCCTACCAGGCACTGGCTGTGTGAGTCAACCTTCCTGAATCTCGTTTCCTCATCCGTAAAAGAGAGATAATAGTAAGTCCCAGAGCTGCGACCATCTGCTGTGCCACTGAGCCAGTGAGTCACCCCAGTAGTGCCCACTCCCCAGCCCACGCAGGCGAGAGCTGCCCCAGGGCTCACAGCCTTTGCAGCAGGTGACTCGAGGGCACAGTGCGCACCCTCTGCTCGCACCCAGGCTCCAGCCACTTGGGAGGTGTGAAGGCAGCCTTGGCCTGAGATGACGACCTCAACTTCGGACTGCCCTGGGCTGGACCCCAAAGGAGAGTGACAAAGATGGCCATTGCTCTCTGCCCCTGCAAGACTCCAGCCAACTGACCCACTGGCCTATGCACCCCACTAAGAACAGTTTCCGCCCTTGACTGGAGGTCAGAGGAGCTCCGGGGCCACAGCACGGGGCCAAGGAACAGACAGTCACAGCTCCAGGTGCCCGGATGAGGCTGGAATGCTGGTCTGCCACCCTCCTAGCTGGGTCACTTCGGCCAAGTCTTGCTGATGCCTTTTTCTCACGTCTAAAATGAGAAGCTCTCAGGGCTGTAGAAAGGATTAAATGAGCCCCAATGTTGTATGTGAAAGTACCTGACATATAGAAGATCCTCAGGAAATTTGTTTTTCTTCCACTTTTTGCTGCTGCCTGGACACTTTGTTGCAATGCCCAGCCACATTTTCATGGCAGGTCATACCCTGTACCTGCCATTCAGCACGCCTGCTTGGCCCTGGGGCCTAGTACCTGATGCCTGTTTGACTCCCAGACCACTTGCCTGGCTCTGCCTGCCCAGACATGCCTGACCTGGGGGCAGGGTGCACCGGGCAGAAAGCTGAAAGTTCGAGACCCCAGACCAAGCTCTGCTACTCACTTTGTCCTTTGGGTGAGCTGCTTGACTTTTTTCTATGCCTCAGGCGGAAGATTGGGCACCCCAGCACCTATCCTAGCTCCATCATGAACACGCAGCCATGAACGCGGATGCCCTGTAGAAACTGGTCAGATTCCAACATGGTTATGAGAGCCTGTGCTCTGGAGTCAGCCTGCCTGGGTTTCAGTCCTCTCCACTTCCTGGCTGTGTAACTGAAGGCAAGTCCAATCCCTGCCTCCATTCTCTCGCCTGAACGATAGGAGTGATTGTGGTACTGGCCTAATATCTGGTTATATGATATACTGGAATGCATAGAAAGCATTTGCAATGAAGCCTGGTGCTATAGACTGAATGTTTGTGTCCTCCTAAATTCGTATGTTCAGATCCTAACCCCCAATTTCATGGTATTAGGAAGTTGGGACTTTGGAAAGTGATTAGATAATGAGACATAGCCCTCATGAATGGGATTAGTGATCTTATAAAAGAGGCCCAAGAGAGACCCTTCATCCTTTTTTCCATGTGAGAACACATCATGAAGATGGCCCTCTGGGAACCAAGCAGTGGGTGCTCCCCAGACACTAAATCTGCTGCAGCCTTGATCTTGGACCTTCCAGCCTCCAGAACAGTGAAAAATAAATTTATGTTGGATATGATCTACCCAGACTTGTGATATTTTTCTTAGAGCAGCCCAAACAGACAAAGACAGAAATTGGTAACAGGAGTAGGGTGCTGATGTAACAAATACCTAAAAATATGGAGACCTCTTTGGAACTGGGTTATGGGTAGAGGCTGGAAGAGTTTTGAGGTGCAGGTAGAAAAATCCTACATTGCCATGAACAGGCCTTCAAAGGCTGGTGAGAGACCAGAAAGAAAAGAGGAGAGCTTAGAGTTTAGAGAAAGCCTCAATCAGAGAATTCCTGAGTAATCCTCAATAGAATATTGGTAGAAGTGTGGACGGTAAAAGTCATAAGTCACAAACAGAAATGAGGAACATGTTATTGGACAATGGAGGAAAGACTTGTTATAAAGTGTCAAAGAACTTGGCTGAATTGTGTTTACGTTCCAGTGTTTTGTGGAAGGTAGAATTGGAGAACAATGAAATTGGATGGGTACCCGAGGAAATTGCTAAGCAATGTTTAGAAGGTGTGGCTTGGCTCCTCCTGACTGCGTATAATAAAATGCGAGAGGAGAGAAATGAGTTAAAGATGGAAAGGTTAAGCAAAAAGGAAGCAGAACTCAAAGATTTGGAACATTCTCAGCCTATCCATGGTGCAAAAACATGAGAGCGCTGAGGGTGTGGCCAAGTGACTCTTTGATCAGGAGATTAATGTGGGTCAGCAATCTGGCCTGGGTTGAGAGGTCAGAGACTACAGTGCTAAAGCTCCGCAGGTCCCTGCTGGCCGTGAGCTCCTGAACACGCCCTGCTTCTGCAGCGGGACAGGGGTGCGGTCTACATCGCAATAAAGGGAGGTGCTCATCGTTGAGCGCCAACTGTGGTCAGGCTATGCCCGTGTTCAGTGACGCTGCCAGGTAGGGTCAGTCATCCGCATTTCACAGAAGAGGAAACAGAAAGACTAAGTCGGTGAGAGGCCATGTTGGAATTCAGACCAGGGCTGTGAGCCTCCAACGCCGGTCTTTCCTCTCCACCCTGCTGCCTTAGAAGATTGAGATGAGCACTTCCAACCTAAATGGTTCGTGGATCTGAGGACTTCAAGGATGGGTGGAGCAGGGAGGGGGAGAGGCAGGGTCTGGATTAACTTGTCCAGTGCGAGTGACAGAGGCCACCCGGCCTGTCTCACTGCATCTACAGTGGCACTGAGGAGTCACTGGTCAGCAGTAACCAAGGCTGCAGGTGTTCTAGGCACTCGAAACAAGGTTAACGAGGGCAAGGGCCAGGTATGCAGAGCCTGGGATACAGATGGAAAACTGCACCATGTGGACCTCACATGCCAGGTGACTCTAACGTGTCCTTTCCGGCATGCCAAGGAACCATGGGTGGGAACCACCTTCTCAGACTTGGAGAGAGGTAAAGTATGAGGCCTTAAAATGAACACATCACCTATTCCTGATTTAAAACGCATGCCTAGAGCTGAAGGGGGCCCTGAGGTCACCAAGTCCAACCTCTGCCTCTTGGCGGGACCACACTTAGGCCACTGTGGACCGGCTGGCACTAGGCCTGTACTGCCCAGCTGGTTCTTCCAGACTGAGTCCTGGAGGCCCAAGGAGATTGAGCATCCTCAGTGCTGTTCTTCTTTCTTTTGTCTTTTATTTTTTTTAAGAGACAAGGTCACGCTCTGTCACCCAGGCTGGAGTGCAGTGGCTATTCACAGGCGAGATCACAGCTCACTGCAGCCTCGGACTCCTGGGATCAAACAATCCTCCCGCCTCAGCCTCTCAAGTAGCTGGGACTACGGGTGTGCACTACCATGCCTGGCCTTTTTCTTTTAATGACATATAACTACATTTTCCAAAACAAAATTTTAACGAAAAGAGCATCATTGTTTTCCATTTTTTATTGATACATAGTAGAGGTACATATTTTCGGGGTTCGTGTGATAATTTAATACATTCATATAATTTATAAATATCAAATTAGTGTAATTAGGATAGCCATCACCTTAAGCACTTTTCTTTAGGCTAGATACATTCGAATTCTTTTCTTCCAGCTATTTTGAAATATACAACAAATTGTTGTAAACTACAGTCAACCTATCGATCTGTCAAACACTAGGTCTTATCAGTGCTGTCCTTATGCTGGGAAGAGGCCCCGTGTTAGCAGCCCGTTTCTCACACACTGACTCTAGACGGGACGGGAGGCCTCCTCTGCAGCGATCTCACCCGACAGCCTCTACCGCTGCTGCACTGAACTCAGTCCCGCTCCCTGGAGCTTAGTGAGGGCAGAATGTTCTAATGCTTCTGGATTTCCTATGTCCTTCCTACTTCCTCCTAAGATCCTTATGCGGGGCTTAATCTGGGGTCCCTGGGTGGAATGAGGGATTTATGGAACCCCGAGATCATATGCAGAAGTTTGTGTGCTTCCACTGGGGAAAGGAGCTATCGCTTTCATCAGATCGTCAAAGGGGTCTGTGTTCTAAGAAGGTTTCAGAGCCCCTGGGTGCCAAGCTATAGTAACCTGTCCCTTTACAGAGCACAGTGCTTAAGAGCAGGGACGCTGAAGCCAGACTGCCTGATTTTGAACCCTGACTCTATCCCTTATCAGTCAGTGACCCTAGCAAGTTTCTCAGTCTCTCCACGTCTCAGTTTCCTTATCTATAAAAGGGGTTGACAGAGTGTCTATCCTGATGGGGTTCTTGTGAAGATTAAATGAGCGAATCCACGTACGGCTCTCCCTGAGGCTAAATGATTACTGCTCCTCCTCGCTGCCCTGTGAGGAGGGCAGGGCAGGGGTTACCCTGACCACTTTTCAATGTACCTGATGCAGGTACAGCAGGTGCTGCCAACTGGCCGGTGAAATAACGCAGACAGGAAGCCTGCATGCTGCTCTCAGAGGTGGGAGAATCCCCTTTAGACAAGCTGGGAAATAAACGAGATCTTCCAACAGTTCCAGTCCTGATCAAGTAGTGAGAACCAGTCATAGGCCCACAGGATGCAGGAGGTGGCTTGAGGCATGAGTCAGAGGCCACACGCATCTGAAAGGGGCTGCTAGCGCCTCCACGACAGCCTTCTTGAAGTCCCCTATCAATCTGATTTCTAGAGAAATAGAGGAGCTACTGCTTATTGAGCACTGTGACCCGAACATGTTAATCTTACTTAGTCCATTCGCTCACACTATGAGGAAGCATCATTATGCCCAGGTTTTATGTCAAAACTAAGACTCAGACACACTGCCGAGTGGCAGAGCTGAGATTCAAACCCAGGTCTGTCTGACCCCACGACTCAAGCTCTTGATGACTGTTACAACAGCAGCTATCCTCATCATAGTCGTTCGGAGCACTTGGACAGCATAGATTGCTGGACCCACCACCAGAGTTTCTGATTCCCTAGGTCTGGGGTGGGACCCAAGAATTTGCATCTCCAGCAAGTTCTGAGGTGGTTGCTGTTGGACTGGGAGCCCCACTTTGAGAACCACTGTGCCGGACCAGAGTGATGAGTGGCTGTCAGGAGCTCACACCTGGCCCAGGGAGAGAAAGTGGAGGCTTCGTCTGCTGCTGTTCCAGTTGAGGGCTCGGGACTGGAAAGTCTTTAATGAAGCTAATGCATTGTGGCCACTCAGCCTTGCTCTAGAATGATCACAGATTTGGGGCAGAGCCTTTGCATTCTAAGAGCCAACCTCATCTTCTTCACCACGCGCCGCCCCCAGCCCAGGTTGGCGCCCAGCCGCTCCTCTCCTCACTTGCGGCTTTCCCACCTGCTCCCTTCAGCTGAGGCCCAACACCATCAGCATTCAGGCGGGAGGGGGAGGGGTGAGAGAGGGCGAGGGCTGGGGGCCAAGTCTCCAGGTTTGGAGGTGGCAAGCTGGGGTGCTGTGTTCTACCCCTCCGGGCATCCTTGTAACTGGGGAACAGCGGAGGGGCGGGTGGGGTGTGAGGCTGCCTCCTGCTGGGGGTGGGGTCACACCTCCTACCTGTTTTCAAGAGCTCATTAGCTGCTCAGGTGATATTCACTGTTTTTCATTTTGCTGAGTCTTTGCTGAGACTCAAAAAGGGAAATGAGCCATTACCAAACAGCAACCCTTTTCTGAAACAGAAACTGAACTGACTGCATTTTCTAATAACGCTTTATGAGCTAAGAATGCAGAAGTCTGGCCTTGCCTTATCGAAGTTGCTTTCCAGAAGAAAGCTTGGGTCTGGCTTGCCTTCTGCTTACAAAGCTCTGGGAGAAGGTGACAGGAGGGGTTAAATGCCAACATGGCCAGGCCTGCGGGTGCCACGCCAGTGGGCATTTAATAGCTAGCCCTAGCCCACAGTGAAGATGTCTGGAAATTTCCTGGCTTTTTGCTGCACAAGATCCTCAGGCTCTCTCTGCCCTGTTGGGTAAGGACCAGCCACCTCTATTCTTTTTTTTTTTCCTTCCAGAAATGAAGTCTTTACTCTGTCACCCAGGCTGGAGTGCAGTGGCACAATCAGAGCTCACTGCGGCCTTGAACTCCTGAGCTCAAGTGATCCTCCCACCTTAGCCTCCCAAGTCGCTGGGACTACAGGTGTGAGCCACCACACCTAGACTTTAATCTTGAGATAGGAAGAGTCAGGATTTCAAGATTGTTCTTTTTTAAGCACCGAAGGAGGCAAGAAGAGCTTCATCTTTCCCTGCTGCACTCCTTTTAATAAAAGGATTTGTTCTGCAAATTTGGATTCAGTCAAAAGGCCACATGTGGCCTTAAGGCTGCAGGTTTCCCACCCCTGGAGGGACTCTGGGCAAGTCACTAACCTCTCCGTGCCTGGGTGTCTTCATTTGTAAAATGAGGTCATTAATCTTGCAAACCTCCAAATTCCCATCATGTCAGAGTGCCTTATAAACCGCAAAAAGCCTACAAAATATCATCATAGCTCTTGTTATTATTAC
>CAUYSK010100364.1:0-19907 GCA_963575035.1 Avahi laniger
ATGCCTGTAGTCCCAGCTACTTGGGAGGCTGAGACAGTAGGATTGCTTGAGTCCAGGAGTTTGAGGTTGCTGTGAGCTAGGCTGACGCCACGGCACTCGCTCCAGGCAAGAGAGTGAGACTCTGTCTCAAAAAAAAAAATATTTTGAATAGAAATAAAATGAAAATTCAACGTATCAAAATTTTTAGGATGAGTTCTAAGATATGACACAAAAGAATAAAAAATTCAAAAATTGAGCTTAATCAAAATTTAAAACTTTTGCTCTACAATCAGACAGACATCAGCAAAGATATACAAGACTTAATACTATCAACCAACTTGACTTAACTGACATCTATGGAACAGTCAATCCAACAACACAGAATACACATTCCTCTCGAGTACTCATGGAACATTCCCCAGGACTGATCATATACTAGGCTGTAAAACGAGTCTCAGTTAACTTAAAAGTAATGAAATTGTACTAAGCATGTGCTCTGACCACAATGGAATTAAATTTAAAACCAACAACAGAAGAAAAGTTAGTAAATCTACAAATATTTGGAAATTAAACAACACATTTCTAAATAATCAATGGATCAATGAAGAAATCACAAAGGAAATTAGTAAATATTTTGAGCAGGATGAAAATGAAAATGCAACATATCAAAATTCATGGGACGCAGCTAAACAGTGCTTAGAGGAAAATCTATAGTCGTAAATGCTTACATTAGAAAAGTTGACATATCTCAAATCAATAATGTAAGCTTCCACCTTAATAAATTAGGAAACAAAAGGAAACTCAACCCAAAGCAGCAGGAGGAAAGAAATAAAGATTAGAGAAGAAATCAATTAAATAGGAAACATGAAAAGTAGAAAAAAATCAATGAACCAAAGGTTGATTCTTTGAAAAATCAACAAGATTGGCAACTTTTTAGCAAGACTGATAAAACCTCCTATGAAGCTACAGTAATCAAACCAGTGTGGTAGTAACATAAGGAGATTAGATATTGGTATAGATACATATGTGATTCAGAGCTGAACCAAAATAAACCCTCACATTTATAGTCAATTCATTTTGAATTGCCAAGGCAATTCGGTTGTATTTTCATCAAATTTTGCTGGGACAATTGAATATTTTCTACATGCAAAAAGAATTTATACACTTACCTCACACCATACACAAAAACTAACTCCAAATGGATCATAAATTCAAGAGCTAATGCTAAAAAAGTTTAGAGGAAAACATAGGAGAATATTTTTGTGATCTTGCGTTGAGCAAAGATTGCTTAGCTATAGCACCAAAATCACAATTCATAAGTGAAAAATTGACAAATTGGACTTCATCAAAATTGAAAACTTTTGCCTTTCAAAAGACACCATCAAGAAAATGAAAAGTCAAGCCACTGACTGGGAGAAAATATTTGCAAATCCTGTAATGCATAAAGAACTCATATCTAAAATATATTAAAAAAAATTGACAATGTAATAATAAGAAAAATGACCCAATTTTAAAATGGGCAAAATGTTTGTAAAGAAGATATTCTTCATTTTATCAAAGAAGATATATGAATAACCAATGTTTAACCCACAGGAAGATACAAAAGAGAAAAAAAAGAAATGAAAAACAAGAAAACAAATAAAATAGCAGACTGAAGCCATAATATATCAACAATTACATTAAATGCAAATGTTGTAATATCATTAGATATATTAAATACTGATGGAAACTGTGATGTGATACCACTACACATCTATTAGAATAATTAAAATTAAAGATACTGGCAAAGCCAAGTGCTCAGGAGGATACGGAACAACTTAGACCTCTCATGCATTGCATATGAAAATACAAAATGGCAGTCACATTTAAAAAACAATTTAGCAGTTTCTTATAAACATACACTTACTATGTGATCCAACAATGCTACTCCTAGATGTTTATCCTAGAGAAATAAATACCTATGTTCACACAAATACCTGTACACAGTGTTTATAGCAGCTCTCTTCCTAATTGTCAGATACTGGAAGCAACCCAATGTTCACCGAATGGATAAAGAAGTTGTAATGCATCTGTCCAAAGGAACACTAGTTGACAAAAAAAGAAACAAACAGTTTGCCTGAATTTCCAAGTCATTATGACTGGTAAAAGAAGCTAGTCTGATTCAGATGACATTCCTGGAAAGCCAAAACTACATCACTAGAGAACAGCTCAGTGGTTGTACAGAGTAGAGGGAGGCAGGATGACAAAGAGGTAGCAGGAGAGAGTTTTTGGGGATGGCGGAACCGTTCTATATCCTGATTGTTGTAATGGTTACACAAATCTATATGAGTTAAAATTTATAGAACTAACAAAAAAGCTATTTTTACTGTATGTTAATTTAAAAATAAAGTTAACAAAACCAGGAGTAAACTTTTGATACATACAATAATATGGACAAATTTCAAAATAATTATACCGAGTCAAGGAAGCCCGGCTGAGTATGATCCCATTTTTATAAAATTCTAGAAAATGCCAACTACTCTACAGTGACAAAAACAGGTCAGTGATTGCCTGGGAGAAAGCGATTGCTAAAAGGCAAAAGGAAACTTTTGGGGGTGGTTGATCTGTTCACTATCTGGATTGTGGTGATGGTTTCACAGGAATATACAAATTCTGAACTTATTAAATTGTACACTTTATGTCCAGTTTATCATATGTTAGTTACATCTCAGTAAAGCTGAAAGATAAAATACAGTGGCTTCCCTCAAGGAACACAGAATCCAGTGACAAGGAAACTAACCTTGGCTTTCAAGAACGGGAGCTGTGGGGGCCCAAAGCAGGAATATTCCCCACCCCTGCCCAGCTCAGAAATTCCCCTGTGGCTGGTTACAGCTGGCATTTTTTAACTTTTGCACCCACAGCCTGAGTGACAGAAATCACAAGGTCAGCTCATTAAAGCAAAGCATTTTAGGAAACTTTGCTTTTTTTTCAGAATGCTCTTTAGGAACTTAATTTTTTTTTTTGGTACCTAAGCCAGAAACCATGGAGTTTTCTATGAACTCTCAATGAGTCCTCTTGAGTTCAGCTCCTAAAGATCTCTCAATTCTGTCATTCTCTCCATCTTTCCCACCCTTGTCCAGGTCACCATCATCTCTAGTTTTTTTGGGTTTTTGTTTTTAATTGTATTTTTAATTATTATGGGTGCATAATAGTTGTATATCTTTATAGGGTACATGCGATGTTTTGATACAGGCATGCAGTGTGAATTGATCACATCAGAGTAATTGGGGTGTCCATCACGTCAGGCATTTGTCATTTCTTTGTGTTAGGAACATTCCAATTCCATTCTTTTAGGTATTTTAAAGTACACTCTAACTTATTGTTGACTATAGTCACTTTGTCGTGCTGCCAAATACTGTTGATTTTATCTATCTAACTATAACTTCAGGCACTTAATCTTTTGTCCTCACGCTGTGCACCAGCCTGCCTCTCACACAGCCTGTGACCTTGGGCAAGTTACTTTGCCTCTCTGATCCTCACTTTCCTCACCTATGAAACCTGGTCATCCAAGTGCCCAGATGGCAGGGTTGGCGTGAGGCGCGAGTGAATCAAGTCTATAAAGTAACAACAGACCGCCAATTGACTTCTGGGAGGACTAGTTTTATACCTTTATGCATGTATATGTGTATATTTTTTATGTCATGCATGTAACATTTTTGATACTGCAACTGGGTCTGGACACCGGAGTCTTCAGTGGGGTCGGGCGGGTGGGGCACCTTGCATCGCACCCACACCCTGGGGCCAAGCGGAGCCCACTTCAGCTCCCAGACCGGCCGTGAGCGCCGGGAGCTGCCTGACTCCTGGCGCAGTGCTCTGACAGCGGGGGCAGACGTGGGGGACGAAGGCTAGCGTGGAATAAACAGTGGAGGCTAGAAGTGGGGCAGGGGACACTTTTTAAAAGTCGTAGCGTTCTGCCCCCTGGGGGCCGGATGGGAAGGCGGGCGGCAGCGAGCAGCCCTGGGCGTGAGTGTCCGTCACGCTCCTCCGTCCCCGCGGCGGACGTTCCGGACGCCCGGTGCCCGCACCGTGCGGGGTCTGAGGATGAAGACGGGGCGCCTTCTCCCAGAGCTCGCACCGATACGGGTTTGAGGGATGAGGACATAAAAAGTGATATTCTGTCAGTGAATCCGGCCCCAACTTAGCCAGTCACCCCGACTCCGGGTCCGTTCCTGCTCCCCGCGGGGCCAAACGCCGAGGAGCGGGAAGCGGCGAGGCACGGAGCGGTCTGGACAAGGGCCTGAGGCCGCCGTGGCGACTCTCCGGCTCCGCCGCCTGCCAAGCTCGGGGGCCCTCCCTCCCGTGGCTGGACTCGGGCCGCTGCTGGCGTCGGCTGGGATAGTCCCAGAGGCCTAGTGGCTCCTGCGCCGGAGGCGGGACGGGCCCCAGGGCTCGGCCCCCAAGCCCCGTGGCCGGCGGGCGGCGGGAGCGCGGCGCCCGGGCGCCCGCTGCTGAGGAGAGGACCGGGCGGTCTCGGAATTGACACCCGCCGGCCACCGGAGGGCGGTGTTGCGGCGCGTCCACGGCCCCGAAATCGCCCTGCCCTGGGGGCGGTGCGCAGAGCTCGGCCTCCCTCAGCCCAGGCCGTCGTGCCACACAGGCTTCAAGTGCTTCTCCGTATGTCTTAAGCTGCTTAAACTTTCAGAACCACGTGTGCGGGGGCAGCGACGGGCAGCCTCGCAGCCCGCCCGGGAATCCTCGAGCGGGAATTTGTTGTAAGTACCGGGACCCGCCACTAGAGGGGGCGGGGAGCCGATATGCTAGGTCCGTGTGTGAACAACGAGCCGTCCCGGTCGGGCCCCAGGAGCTGCGGCTGTCGGAAATGCGCTGGAATCGGGCGAGGAGAGGGGAGAGCTGGCGAGACGGCACCCGCTGGTGACAAGGAGAGGGAGAGCGGGTGGAGACGGGGAAACTGCCCCACGGCGGGCGGCCACAGCACAGCAGCGTGGTGCTCGGCTGGAGGCCGCTCTGCGCAGGGAGGCCTGGCCGGCTGGTCCGCGTGGCTGTGTGGACGCGAGTCAAGCGCAGGGCGCCTTCGGCCAGGGTGCGGACGGGCGGCCCTCGCGGATGTCCTGACGGGCCACACAGAGCTCGCCACAGTCCCAGCAGGGACCCCGTGGTCGTCACGCGCACTTGCAGACACCTGGCCAACACTCTGGCTTGCACCTGGGCAAACAGGAGTTGGAGCTGCCATCCGGGTCTCAGGACCGGAGCGAGCCCAGCTGGCATCTGCGGTGCATGAGACAGCTCCGGGCCATGAGGCGGCAGGTTGGGGAGAGGCTGCAGCGGTCCCAGGTGCAAGGAGTCCCCACAACCTGCAGAGAAAATGGAGTACAAATGCGGGAAGACTTTTCCTACAGAAAGTGGGATTCGCATCTGGATTCCCAGGAGAGAGAAGAAGCTGCAGGGACATGGGCGAAGACAGAGATCAGGTGCCTACTACAAAGCCCTGCACAATGGAATTCTGCCTTCTCCTCCGCCCATCCTGTACCATGCACCCCGTATGGCTGTGGGCCCGAATGAAAGCCGCTAATCATAGAGCAATGGCATCCTAACTTGTTTCCTGATTAAATATGAACACTCGCATCTGTGTCTACACAAAACCTAGAGTTCTTTTAAGAACCAAGTCAGTTAATGTCCGTCCTCTGCTTTAAACCTTGAGTGGCTTCCCGTTACTCAAATGAAATGCAAAGTCCTTTTCTGGGCCTGCACGGGCCTGCGCAGGCTCTCCCTTCCCTCCCCAGCCTCATCTCCTACCCCTGCCACTGATGTGCTCCAGCCGTCTCTGTCTTCCTGCTGTTGCTCAGCCGCGTCCACTCGGTTCCCAGGGCTGCACTTTCACACCTGCCGTCCCTCCCGCCCCGGCTCTCATGTAGCTGGCTCCATCCCACCATTTAGCTCTCAAACGTCACCTCTTCGGACATATAAGGTGGTACTTGCTCCCTAGCCCCTCCCGAATCTCCCTCCATCACATCAGTCCCTAGCCCTTGTCACTATCCGAAATGGCTCGTCCTCCACTGTGATGTGCGCACGTGGAGTGCAGGGACTCACCTATCGCCTTCACTACTAATCTTTAGTGCCTGGCACGTGGAGATGCTCAATAAATACTTTTTGAAAGAACAAATCCTCGATCAACTCTGTTCAGTACGTTTGATTATCACTTCCAATTTATAGAAAGGGAGACTGAGTCCTAGAAAGGTTGATTGGCTTGCCCAGTGTGGAGGCAGAACTCAAACCCAGGCAGCCTGGCTTCAGTGTCTCGACACTGGGTTGTTGTGCCTATGCCTTTGCTCTTCTCTCCTTGATGGCACTTACCAAATCGACAGTCGTTCTGTTTGTGTGTTGTCCGACTCCACAATGCTGGTAGGGCAGCGCTGCGTCCTGCTCCCTGCCATGGTGCCAACACTGACAACAGCGCCTCGCATGTGGTACCTGCTCAGCGAGTGTTTGCTGATTGAATGAATAAACAACCAAACGAGCAGACAGGTGTGTGGGGAGGAAGAGGGGGGCACTGGTGGCAGCAGTGTCCCAGGCCCCTTCTGCAGTCCAGTGCCAGCAGGGACTGAGCAAGGGGACCCACTGAGAGGCTGCCTCTCCCTGTCGCAGAAGGCATCCTTCGGGGCTGACGTTGGTGTGTCTCTCGCTCTCACAGCGGGAGTTACTACGCTCCATGAATCTTCAAACTTGGGGTGATTTCCTTTCTGAAGGCAAGGGTTTGGCCTTTGTCCCAGCCACAGCCGAGTGTCCAGCCTGCCCATCCGGTGACACTCAGGGCTCTGGGTAGGTCTGTGTATACTGCCTCATTTCCACTCTTTGCATCATGTCAGCACCTTTCTCAGCTTCTGAGAAACAGGAAGCACCACAGTGTGTGGTGGGGTTTGACGAGAGTGATAAGCGACATATCACATTTCTTTGGTTTGGGCATGGAGAGCCAGGGTTCCTGTTTGCTCTGACTCGAAAACATCACCTTTTCCCTTAAGCCAGATGCTGGAGGACGACGGCCATGTAGAAAACATGCTTTCGAGGCCCGCCATGGAGGCTCACGCCTGTAATCCCAGCACTTCGGGAGGCCAAGCTGGGAGGATCTCTTGAGGCCAGGAGTTCGAGACCAGCTTGGGCAACATAGTGAAACCCCCATCTCTACAAAAAATAAGTAAAATTAGCTAGGCGTGCTGGACAGCACTTGTAATCCCAGCTACTCAGGAGACTGAGGTGGGAGGATTGCTTAAACCCAGGAGTTCTAGGGCTCGGTGAGCTATGATGATGCCACTGCTTTCCAGCCTGGGCTACAGAGTGAGACCTTGTCTCTTAAAAAGAAAAAAAAAGAAAGAAGGTATACTTTTTTGGGGGAAAAAGCAGGGGATCAGAGCTCTTAAAATTTATTATATATGAAGCAGATCATATATACCAAAGAAAATGTAATCTACATTTACAGTTTTAAATATTAACAAAACTCCACGCACCCACTGTCCAACCTAAGAGAACATTACCTCTCCCCACGAAGGTAGAGGGTAACCTCGCCAGAGGTAACCCGCCAGAGGTAACCACTATCTGGATATTTTTGGGTAATCATTTCTTTGCTCTTCTTTTTAGTTTTATCACGTATATAAATATCCTCAAATTATACATGACTTCATTTTGTCTATCTTTGACCTTTTTGTAAATAGAATCAGATGCTTTAAGACTTGCTTTTACTACTCAACAAAATGTTTTCAGATCCATCATGTTGACACATGTCACCGCAGTTCATTTGTTTACTTTATTTACTTTACCCCTGAATGAGCAAACCACAAATCATTTATCTATTTTACCACTGATGGGCATTTTGGGTTTTCCCAGTTTTAGTTATTAAAAATAATCCTGCAAAAAAGGCATTAGGTAAACTCAAGAAATCTGAATTAGGTATGGACTTTAGTTGATAATAATGTATCAGTTATGGGTTCATTAATGCGACAAATGTACCATACTAGTGTATGGTGTCAATCATAAGGGGAATTTGGTGTGGAATACATGGGAATTCTCTGTATTATCTTCACAGTTTTTCTGGAAATATGATTTTTTTTCTTTCTTTCTTTTTTTTTTTTTTGGACAGAGTCTCACTCTGTTGCCCTGGGTATAATGCAGTGGTGTCATCATAGCTCACAGCAACCTCAAACTCCTGGGTTCAAGTGATCCTCCTGCCTCAGCCTCCTGAGTAGCTGGCACTACAGGCGTGCACCACCATGCCCAGCTAATTTTTCTTTTATTTATTTATTTATTTTTTTGAGACAGAGTCTCACTCTGTTGCCTGGACTAGAGTGCCGTGGCGTCATCCTAGCTCACAGCAACCTCAAACTCCTGGGCTCAAGCGATCCTCCTGCCTCAGCCTCCCGAGTAGCTGGGACTACGGCATGCACCACCATGCCTGGCTAATTTTTTTCTGTATATTTTTAGTTGTCCAATTTAATTTCTTTCTATTTTTAGTAGAGACGGGGTCTCGCTCTTGCTCAGGCTGGTCTTGAATTCCTGAGCTCAAACAATCCGCCCGCCTCGGCCTCCCAGAGAGCTGGGATTACAGGCGTGAGCCACCGCACCCGGCCTTTTCTTATTTTTTTGTGAGACGGGGTCTCACTCTCACTCAGGCTGGTCTCCAGCTCCTGACCTCAAGCGACCCTCCCACCTTGGCCTCCCAGAGTGCTAGGATTACAGACATGAGCTGTCACACCGGCCAATATGAATTGAAATTTTTGTAAAATGAAAAATTTATTTAAGAAAACCAGTCCTGCTATGAATATATTTGTTTCTATCTCCTGATGCTCATGGACAAGAATTTCTCTTGAATAGGCGCCAGGTTCAAATTCTGGGTCATAGGGTATATGTACCTTCAATTTTACTAGGAACTACATTTCAAAAGTACCTTCTGACTCCTTTGTAGGCAATGTGTAAGAATTCCTTTTACTTTACATCCTGGGCAAGAATTGTGCTGTCTGACTTTTTGATTTCTGCCTGTCTAGTGGGTGTGAAATGTTATCTCATTGTGGTTTGATTTTGAATTTTCCTGACTACTAACAAGGTTGAACATCTCTTTATGTGTTTATTGGACATTTGTGTTTCCTGTTCTGAGAAATACTTACTCATGTCATTTACCTTTTTTTCCCCTAGTGGGTTATTTGTCTTTTTCTTACTGATTAAGAGACTTTGTTATGCATTCTGGAAACTAATCCTTAGTCATTTATATGTGGTACAAATATTTGTCCTAGCTGTGGCTTGTCTTTTTACTCTCCTTATGGTAAATTTGATGAATATAGAATGTATGGATCTTTTCCTTGATGATCTGCTCTTTGGGGGATTTATTTATTTATTTATTTATTTTGAGACAGAGTGTCACTCTGTCACCCAGGCTGGAGTGCAGAGGCATCATTATAGCTCACTGCAGCCTCAAACTCCTGGGCTCAAGGGATCCTCCCATCTTGGCCCTCCAAAGTGCTAGGATTATGGGTGGGTATGAGCCACCCAGCCTGGGCGTTTCATTTGATAAACCCACCCACTCCACTCTGGGAAGCTCCCATTTGCCCCTCCAAGTCCACTCTCATCGGTTCTTTATCCTTCCGTGTCCGGGGAGGCTGACCGGTATGGTATGGACGGCATTAATGACTTCTTTGCCCACAGGTTCCACACTGGGTTTGGCCGTGGGAAGCACTGACAGGCAATCAGAGGGTGGGGATGAGTGAAGTCAAGGTGTTTGTCTCCCAGCTCCCTCCATGCGAGGTTGCTGCAGGAGGGCTGCGTCCCTTGAGTGAAGGTCCCAGCTCCTACCGAGCGGCCCTCTGCACACAGCTCTCTGTGTCTCTGAGTTTCAGTAGCTGGTCCTCCTTCCATTACAGCTCCTGTTGTTACTAGCCCCAGAGAGCTTTGTCTTCCCTATGCCCTGTTCTCACTCTTATAATGGTCTCTTTATTAAATAAACTCTCCTTAAATTACCTGGTATGAATATTCCAGCTGTTTCTTGCTGGATATGCCCACCCCAACGGAATATTTTCTTTTCTTTACAAAATTATTTTTAAAAATTATTTATTTTTTAGGAGACAGAGTCTCACTTTGTCACCCAGGCTGGAGTACAGTGACATGATCACAGCTCACTGTGACCTTGAGCTACTGGGTTCAAGTGATCCTCCCACCACAGCCTCTAGGGTCCGTACCTGGCGTGCCACTGTGCTCAGCTAATCATTTTTTTTTTATAGAGACAGGGTCTCGCTCTGTTGCCCAGGCTTGTCTTGAACTCCTGGCCTCAAGCTATTCTCCTGCCTCAGCTTCTGAAAGTGCTGGAATTACAGGCATGAGTCACTGTGCCTGACATTTAAAAAAAAAAATTAGGTTTTTTATTTTCTATCTCTATCCCCTCAGGATTTCTCAACCTTGGCACTACTGACGCTTTGGATAGGCTAATTCTTTGTTGCGGAGGCTGCCGTGTGCACTGTAGGACGTTTAGCAGCACCTCTGGCCTCTACCCACTCCATGCCAGCAGCATCCCCTCCCCTAGCCCCCTCTCCCGCTGTAATAATCAAAAATTGCTGAGTGCCCCTGAGGGGAAAAATCACCCTCTGTTGGGAACCACTATTACATCCCCATTGTCGATACCACAGTGGCTTAATTACTGAAGCTTCATATCCGGCAGGGCAAGTTCTCACTTTGATCTCTTCTTCAGGATTGTTTTGGCTGTTCTTGGACCCTCATTCTTCCATGTACATTTTAGAGTCAGCTTAGTATGGAACATGAAAAATTGTTGCGATTTTGATAGGACTTGTATTAAATTTATAGATCAGTTCCAAATTCTAGTATGAAGTCTTCTATCCAGGGACATAGTAGGTCTCTACATTTGTCCTTAGTAATATCCTTCAGCAGAGTTTCAAAATTTGTTCATATTTTGTTGGATTTATTCTTTGGCACTTTGTATTCTTTTAATTATAAGTATAATACTTACACTTACTTGTAATGATGTCTTCTCTAAGGTTACGTTTTCTATTTGTGGTGATGCACAGCAGTGTAATCGATTTTGTATATTGATCCAGTCACTCGCTAAACTCTCTTATTCCTTGTAATCATTTGACTGGCTCTACATTTTTTTGGGTTTTGTTTTTGTCATAGTATATCATCTGCAAATATATATAGAATATGAATTTTGTTTCTTCCTTTACAATCCTTATATTTGTTAGTTCTATTTATAATCTTACTGCAAAGGCCAGGATCTTCAGTCAGTTTTTTAATCAAAATGAAGTTAGCAGTATCCAGGGCTACCACTAGTTCATATAGAGCCTCTATGCAAATTAGAAAAAGAAGCTCTTTCCTCAGGACACTCTACTTCTAGCTGGTGTAACGTTGTCATGCATATTCAAATCTACGACATCTGCGATGTAAATAGTGTTTCCCGAGATCATGCAGTGCATACGGAGTGGTCCTACAGGCCTTCTTGCATTATTTCCACTTTTAATGGGATGTTTTGAATGTATTACCATTGAGTACAGTATTGGCTGTAAGTTTACCAGGTTAAAGAAGTTCCCTTCTATTTGGCTTTGTGAAAAGTACTTATCGTAAATGGATATTAAATTTCAGTAATGCTTTTTGTGCATTGATAGCATATGATTCTCTCTAAAGAAAAAAGACTAATGTGGTAAATTACATTAATAGATTTTCTGATGTTGAAGCTTAAATTCCTGAAATAAACCCAATTTCGTTGTTATGTAATATATTTTTATACAAACTGAAGTTGGATTGATAACACTTTGTTTACAATGTTCACATCTTAATTTTCTTTTCTTATATTGTCCTCCTCTGATTTTAGTATGATATGTGTTAGCTTCACAAACTAGTCTGGGAAATCTTCCATTTAGTTTATTTTCTATAAGAGTTTATGTGCGTTTGGAATTATATGTGACTTGAAAGTTTAGAAGGACTCATCCGTAAAACTGGACTTTGTATATTCTTTGAGGGAAGAGTGAAAATGACAGTTTCGATGTCTTTAGTGTTTATAGATTCATTCCGGGTTTCTGTGTCTTCTCACCTCAGTTGTGGACATTATATTTGCACTGGATGTACTTGTGTGCCCTCTCAGATTGCTGTCTCCTTCCTGTCTCTCGGTCGACACCCCGCCTATACCACGTCGCCCCTTCACTTCCCGGAGCGGACGAAATGTCACTTTGCGTAGAATGGGCTCTGGGTGTTACCCGGCTGCCGGGAGCTGGAAGGCGCATTTGGAAGTGCAGAGAAGTCAGCTCCTGCAGCACGAACCTGACCAGTGGGATGTGGGAGAGAGAGGCGGCTTGGCATGCAGGTCTCCCTTCGTTGTCCTTCCTCTGCACTGCTTCAAAGTCTGCTTTGTCTTTCCAACACTTGGCGGGAATCTGTGTGCCGAGCACACGCCTGCTGAGAGACTTGCTGTGTCTCTTCTCGCGTCAGTGTAGAGCTGTGGCCGGTGCAGTGACGCGTCAGCCACACTGTTGCCCATCTTGCCTTTTCTTCCTCCGTCTCACAACATGGGTTCGTAATTCCCAAATGAAGTGTCGGCACTCGAAGTGTCAGGCTTGGCTTTCCGAGGAGTCCTGGGCTATGGCAATTGCTATCAGGTGTATCAGGATCGGATTGGAAAGTTGAAGTTGGATTGTTCACCTCTTTAAAATGATAGGAACCTGTTGCTGAGAATAAGTATGTTGGCAATAATCTCTGGCATGCAGTGGCTTTGCAATTTGTTAAATTCCCCCCTTCACGCATTTTCCCCTTCACAGAACTTCTCCTGAGTTTCTCACTCTGGTTAATGGAGGAGAGGTGGAGAGCAAGGCCCTGGAAGATACTATGGGGTCTGTGGGAACCATGTTAATTGCAAGGATTGCAGAGTGCAGTGACTCTTCCGACGGTGCTGGAGGCCTCACCAACACAGAGTGATAGACTCAGGGCAATTTAATTCCAACCTAATGCACGCTCTGAATACTGGAAGACCTCGATGGCAACTTTAACGGAGCTACAGAACAGACAGAGGTGAAAATTAGGCTGAGAGTCTCATTATATGCAGGTCTTTGTAGAGCTTTGAAGGAGAAGAGTGCGCCTTTGGTGTTCTTCTATGCCAAAGTCAGGGCTTTTGTGGGAAAAGAGTGGGACCGTGAGACCTGAGATAAGAACATTTGAGTGGACAAACCTAAGACTATTGGACCCCCAAACTCTCTTGAGCCCTCCTTAACTGGCAGAAGGAGCCCTTTACCCCTTGCCAGAGCCCTTTACCCCTTGCCAGACTAACTTCCCCTCCCAGGATATAGAATAACTATTCCACTTGAAACACGTGACATATCCCCACCACCTGCCTCAACGCCCCTCATCACCTCCAGACCAATAATCAGAGTTAGATCTGAAAACATCCTGTGTTAATTAGGGACAAATCAGTAGACAGAAACTGTGCCAGCTATTTTAATAGAATTGAATCCAGAGGTCCTGGAAAACTAGGCAGGCAAGAAGGGAGCAATGTGGAATTAAGGAGGTAGCAACTGTGGGCAGCAGCTCCCACTCCTGGCTGGGAAGCAAAGGAAAGAGGTTGGAATTATTAAAACATAACTTTGGAGGAGGGGTTTGTGGACCTGGAACTCAGACGTCTGTGGGCGGAAACTGCTCTGCAGGCTCAGTGGAGTCCCTATGCGCAGAAAAGAGGTCCTATGGAGATGGGACCCACAACTCTGAGGGGTGCTGGTTGGCTGGTGCTGGGGTCTCGGAGGGGAATGCAGTTTGCTAAGGTTGCTTCTGTGAAGGATGGAAAAACTGCCCGCTGTAACCAAGCGTAGCTGCTAGCGTGAACTGCTGCCGCCAGGGTTAATGTTAGGGTTAGGAGTAGGACTAAGACTGTAGAAGGACAGGAATGGGAAACAAAAACAAGGAGGAGGAGACAGACAGGAAACAAGAAGTTCCTTTTTCTGCCTCCAGCCTCCCAGTCTAGCAATCGCCATTGACAGGTCCTAACAGAGATTCAGCTGGCAAAAGAGAAATTGGTTTTCAGAATCCCAGCTCTGCACGGTATAGCGTAGTAGTGAGTTTGAAGCTGGGAGACAACAGCTTCACAGCTGACGGACGGTCTTGGCGGAGCAGTGCAAGGTGTGCAGGAGGTTGCTCGGACGTGCTGTCTGCATCCAGGACAGAGCGGCTCCTGGGGCTGCTCATCCGCAGCACAGAGTCGAGTAGGACTGAATTCATTGCCACGGGCTCTCTCACTACGATTCAGGGTTGAATGCTCTTGCTGCAATAGCTCCGTGAAGGCCGACCCTGATGCTGGTGCACAGAACATGAAGTGGAGACGCAGAACTTCCTTCTGTAGCAAAGAAGAGAGCAGGTAGCTCAGGGAGATGGGAATACCGAAATGGATTTATTGTATCTGGCCTGAGAACCTGCTATCTGACCATGTTCCTGGAGGGCACCGAGTACACTCCTTTTCCAACACAGCAATGGATGCGCTAGTGCGGAGAAGCAGGCACCATCGCAAAGGTTGGCAGTGGATGTCCTTGGTAAGCTGGGTTGAAGGTGAGGGATGCTGCCAACAACATCGACTCCCTGGCATCAATGAGCAAGACGGGCTCCCTAGACTGGCAGGGGCCAGGCCAGGGGCATTGAACCATTAGAGGCAAGGTGGGGATAATTACTACACTGAGCAGCAGGGCCTTAGTGGCAATCAGAATGCCTTGACCTTTGACCCTCGGGGATCTATAGCAGTGGTTAATAGATTAAAGTGTTCCTAGAGGCAAGAGAGGTGGATAATCAATCAGCATGTACACATAATCAGATAGAATCAAGAGCTTATGAGTTAAGGGCTGACATCGGCCACCGCAGTGGAAAATTGGGCTCCTCATCCAGTTCCCAGATCTGAATCATTCATAAACTCGAGGGCCATTGATTAGATGGGAGGACTCTACAATCCCACTGATGTACACGCAATCAACTTTTTTTTAATCCTTTACCAAAGAGACCTGGAGTCATTTGTCAGGACAACTATACACTAGTATAGGAAATACCCAGACTTTTCAAAGACTGTTAGATACAAGGTCTGAGCTCACACTGACACCTGGAAACCTGAACTGATTATGAGTCTCTGGTTCGAATGGGGCTTACGTAGGACAAGTGACAAACAGAGACTCTTCAGCATGAGACTTTTTTATACCCTCTGACCATTTTTCTAGTTCTTTACCGTATAAACAGAATAAACATTCTTAGCACCTGGGAGAACCTTCGTGTTGGTTCTTTGACCTATAAAGTAGGTTGAGTGGAAGGCCTTGAATCCATCCCCACCCTGATCAAGAAATAAATCAAAGACAACGCTGCATTGCTGGATGAATTAAAGAAGCCGTTGCCACCGTGACAGACTCGAGGCATGCAGGAGTCATGGTCCCTAGTGCAGGCCCACTCCGTCTGCATTTCCAGCCCTGCAAACCCAGGACAGCTGCACTCCAGGCTGCTGCACACGGGCTTGGAACAGACTAGGCCTCTAGCTGAGAGCAACTGGGAAAGCTGGCCAAGCAGTTTAAAGATCTGTGTGAAAGATCGGAGCGCAACATGGCAATGGAGACTTAGGGGCCGAGACCCTAAAGAGAAGGAAATCTTAAAGGTGAGCCTGACGATGCAAGTGGCTCTGTGAGCTGAGAGTGGACCCTGCTGGCAGCCAGCAAGGAAAACGGGGACCTCTGTTAAATAATCACCAGGAATTAAATTCTACCAACAACCCAAGTGAGCTCGAAAGTGGATTTTTTTCCCCCGAGCCTCCAGATGAGGACACAGCCTGGTGATATTTTAATTTTAGCCTTTGAGACCCTGAGCAGAGAATTCTGCCTGGCCTTGTGACCCACGGAACTGTGACCTAATAAATGGATATTATTTTAAGCTGTAAAAAAAAAAAAAAAGTGAGGCTGACATTTGCCATAGACTTCTGCCTTCAGGCATTTGCTGATTCATAGGCAGTGGTCTAGAGATCTAGAAGCTGAACAGCAGAGAATCTGTGGCTACGGGGCTGAGAGGATAGAGTTTTAGGCAGTCTTATGGGGCTGGAGGTACAAAAATTGGAATTCAGGGCCCACCAAGTAGGAGGGGTTCCTGTAAATACGTCTAGGCTTTCAACTGGGACATGCAAAGTGTTGTAAGAATGAGAGCTGACTTAAAATAGATCAGTCTTTTAAAACCCAAACCCAGCTCTCAATCAGCTATGTCTCAGATTAAATTAACACTATCTGTCCATGCCTGAACTGCTTACCAGAAGTAAATCATTTCTGGGGGAAGATAACATCATCCTATACAAAACATTAACTATATACTTTCTTCTTGCATTTTAGACCTTCCTTCTGAGATGATTTTTCTCCTTCCAGAAGTAAAATCTATCAAAGTCTTTCAGTGAAGAGTTCAGAAACAGAAATAAAATAAGCTCTTGGTTTTTATTTGTTTTAAAATGCTTTTAGCTAATTAAAAAATGGACAGAAGACCTGAACAGACACGTCACCAAAGAAAATATGACAAGTAAGCATGTGCAAAGCTGCTCAACATCATCTGCCATTAGGGAATTGCAAATTAAAACAAGCAAAATGCCTCTACACACCTGTTGGAATGGCCAGAGTCCAAGACACTGACAACACCAAATGCCATGAGCATCTTGTCCATTGCTGGTGGAGGAGCAAAATGGTACATATAGTCACATTGGAAAACAGTGTGGCCTTTTCTTACAAAACTAAACATACTCTTACCCCATGATCCAATAATGGTGCTCCTTGGTATTTATCCAAATAAGTTGAAAACTTATATCTATACAAATACCTGCACATAGCTGTTTATAGCAGCTTTATTTATAATTGCCAAAACCCAGAAGCAACCAAGATGCCCTCAATAGGTGAATGAATAAACTGTTATCCACCCAGACAATGGAATATTATTCAGAACTAAAAAGAAACGAACTATTAAGCCACGAAAAGACATGGAGGAATCTTAAATGTATATCACGAAATGGAAGAAGCCAATATGAAAAGGATACATACTGTATGATTCCAACCATAGGACATTCTGGAAAAGACAAAACTATAGAGAAAGTAACAATAAATCAGTGGTTGCTAGGGGATGAGGGGAAGAAAGGATGGCTAGATGGAGCCCAGAGGACTTTTGGGGCAGTGAAACTCTTCTGTGTGATACTATATTATATGATGGTGGATACATGTTACACACTGGTCAGAACCCATAGAATGCAACACCAAGAGTGAACTCTAGTGTAAACTAAGGACTTTGGGTGATAAGGAAGGGTCAGTGTAGGTTTATCGATTGTAATATATGGTGGGGGACGTTGATAGAGGGCGAGTCTGTGCGGGGACAGTCAGGAGGTATATGGGAATTCTACTTTCTGCTCAATTTTGCTGTGAACCTAAAACTGCTCTAAAAAATAAAGCTTTTTAAATTTTATTTATTAATTTTGAGACAGGGTCTTTCTCTGTTGCCTGGGCTAGAGTGCAGTGACATCATCACAGCTCACTGCAACCTCAAAGTCCTGGGCTCAAGCGATCCTCCCTCCTCAGCCTCCTGAGTAGTTGGGACTACAGGTGTTTACCACCACACCTGGCTAATTTTTGTAGAGATAGCTTCTCACTGTGTTGCCCAGGCTGGTCTTGAACTCCTGGCCTCAAGTGATCCTCCCCACTCAGCCTCCCAAAGTGCTAGGATTATAAATATGAGCCACTGTGCCAGGCCTAAAGTTTCTTTTTATTTTTATATTTTTTTTTGAGACAGAGTCTCACTCTTTTGCCCAGGCTAGAGTGCCGTGACGTTAGCCTAGCTCACAGCAACCTCAAACTCCTGGGCTCACGCTATCCTTCTGCCTCAGCCTCTCGAGTAGCTGGGACTACAGGCATGCGCTACCATGCCCGGCTAATTTTTTCTATGTATTTTTAGTTGTCCGATTAATTTCTTTCTATTTTTGGTAGAGATGGGGTATCTCTCTTGCTCAGGCTGGTTTCGAACTCCTGAGCTCAAAGGATCTGCCTGCGTCGACCTCCCAGAGTGTTAGGATTACAGGCGTGAACATAAAGTTTCTTTTTAAAACTATTTTTAGTTCATCCTTATTTATAAAGGTAGTTTTCATGCCTTATTTGTAAAGTTAATTTTCACGATCATAGAATGCTAGGTTAATAGTTTTTTTCTCAGCATTTTGAAAGTAGCATTTTGCTCTCTTAACTTTCTTTTTTTTTTTTTTTTTTTGCTATTGAGAAATCAGCTCTCAGTATAATTGTCTTTTCTTTCTAGGCAATCTGTCTTTTCCCTTTGGCTGCTCTTAAGATTTTTTTAATTTCTTTCTTTTTTTTTTGCTTTAGCATTCTAGGTTTTTATTACGATGTATCTAGGTGTGGGTTTCTTTTTATTTATTCTACTATTTATCCTCTTCTCTGTTTCCTTTGTTCTCTCTTTCTAGAAATCTGATTAGATACACATTGATGTTCTCATTTTACCTTCCCTGTCTCCTGTGGATTCTTCCTGTATGTACTGGGGATCCAGGAAACATTTTTGAACGGAACAATGGCATACTCAGCTCTCAGAAGTTTTCCGGCTGAGCAAGACTGGATTGGACTTGGGGAAATTTGCTCTTGGAAGGCCCTGCAGGAAGTTTTGTTGTGGTACGATCAATAGTGGTGAGGGACAGAATCTTCCCCATGGGAAAGCGGCCAAGTTAGACAAGTTCCATCCCAGTGTCTGTTCAAAGTTCAGAGGGGCTCGAGCCATTTCCTCCCACCCTGGTTGCTGTAACTCTGGTGCATGGTTGCAAGGGGCTGGTCTTTTGGCTTGTTCTGTCTAGAAACAAATCTTGCACTGTGCTGAGAGGAAGGAAGGAAGTGGGGCCATTTCCAGGCTCGGAGCACTTATTTGTCTGCTCAGAGGTAGCTAGTCACAGGGAAATTTTTTGGCTTCTGCACTTGACTTTATGCAAAGTGTTTGGAAGAGGATAGCAAACACTTTCCCAGATTGCCTCCATGTGTGTGGTATGTCACTTGGTGGCTGGCGTGGGATGGCTGAGATTTATGGAATGACATAAGAGTGGTCCGACTTATTGGGGACCAGTTATCAGTGTGCTGGCCACAGCCCTGAGCATTTCATGTTGAAGGCATTGATCATGTTGGCTCTCATTGGCTTGTTTCAGAAAGGGGAAGGGTTTGTTCTCAAGGAAAGCAAGTTTTCTTGGTTCCTGGTAGTAACCACGACACTGTCTACAGAGTAGACACAGGTGCAGTGACTGTGGGTGGATTAAACGAATTCCCTGTGTTTGCAGGGCTATTTTTAAGAACCTGGATTACCCTCCTCTTCTTACTCACTGGGTTGTGAGCAGGGTCAAAACTAAGGAAATATGCCTGTGCCTCCTCTAACCCCCAGTGGAATGCAAGAAAAACAAGCAGCAGAGATAGAATTCTATAGAGGCCTGTACACCTCTATAGAATCTATCTTCCTCCACCCTTGTTCTTCCTCCTTTCTTCCTCTCGCGGACACTTAAGGACACAGCTGACTGTCCTGAGGACCACAAAGAGCTGGCTTGGACATGCCGGGCAGTCATCTCATCCGTTCCACTTAATTCCTAAGGCCAAGAGAATAAGACTTTCTCAGGAATGATGGGAGCTTTAGAACGGCACATGCCAAGATTTGAATCCCAGCTGTATTGTGTATGAGCTGTGTGACACCAGTCAATAATTTAAACTCTCTGAGCCTTTGCTTCCATATCATAAAAAAGAGGTGGGCATGGTGGCTCACGCCTCTAATCCTAGCTCTCTGGGAGGCCGAGGCGGGCGGATTGTTTGAGCTCAGGAGTTCGAAACCAGCCTGAGCAAGAGCAAGACCCCGTCTCTACTAAAAATAGAAAGAAATTAATTGGACAACTAAAA
>CAUYSK010100365.1:0-29320 GCA_963575035.1 Avahi laniger
AAGTTTTTTTTTTTTTTGAGACAGAGTCTCACTCTGTTGTCTGGGCTAGAGTGTCGTGGTGTCAGCCTAGCTCACAGCAACCTCAAACTCCTGGGCTCAAGCGATCCTCCTGCCTCAGCCTCCCGAGTAGCTGGGACTACAAGCATGCACCACCATGCCCAGCTAATTTTTTTTATATATTTTTAGTTGTCCAATTGATTTCTTTCTAATTTTAGTAGAGATGAGGTCTCGCTATTGCTCAGGCTGGTTTCGAACTCCTAAGCTTAAACAATCCGCCCACCTCGGCCTCCCAGAGAGCTGGGATTACAGGCGTGAGCCACCACAGCCGGTCTACCCCAGGTTTCTTACTTTGTAAAAAAGAAAAATACATTGTGCACCTTCTCTACCTCCATATCCATATGCTCTTTTAGTAAGTCATTAGCTAATTAACCTGGCAAGGTGTTAATCATCTCACGTTACTGAGAATTTTATTGTCGAAATTTTCATTTCAGGATAGCTGTCTTCATGACAGTGCAGACTTCATTTAGCCTACAAACTAAATGTGGCAAGCAGCACCCATATTTTCCAAGGTCTTACAGTTAGATTACTTTATCCAAAATCACATTTTGAGCTTTATTTGTTGACTGTGATTAAAATTTGATAGAGTGTTCTATCGCTTCAGGCTGCTGAAATTGTCTTTGCATTCTTCAGGCACCCGAGCAGTGATAGTGTGGCCCAGACTCCTGAACTGCTGCGGCGATACCCATTAGAGGATCATGCTGAGTTTCCCCTGCCCCCAGACGTAGTATTCTTCTGCCAGCCAGAGGGCTGTCTGAGTGTGCGGCAGCGGCGCATGAGCCTTCGGGATGATACCTCTTTTGTCTTCACCCTCACTGACAAGGACACAGGAGTCACGCGTTATGGCATCTGTGTTAACTTCTACCGCTCCTTCCAAAAGCGAATACCTAAGGAAAAGGGGGAAGGTGGAGCAGGGTCCCGTGGGAAGGAAGGAACCCGTGTCACCTGCTCCTCAGAAGAGGTTGGCACTGAGAGCTCAGAGAGTGGCTCATCCCTGCAGCCTCCCAGTGCTGACTCCACCCCAGATGTGAACCAGTCTCCTCGGGGCAAACGCCGGGCCAAGGGGGTCAGCCGTTCCCGCAACAGTACTCTGACATCCCTGTGTGTGCTCAGCCACTACCCTTTCTTCTCCACCTTCCGAGAGTGTCTGTATACCCTCAAACGTCTGGTGGACTGCTGTAGTGAGCGACTGCTGGGCAAGAAACTGGGCATCCCTCGAGGCGTACAAAGGTAGAGTTTGCCACTGATGCTCAGAGCAAAGGGGAGCACTGAGAGATTAGGTATAATTGATCTATGAGGCGTATAGGAGATTTCCTCTACAGGCTGAGATCCTTCAGACCTAATTAAGCATATTATGTTAGTCTTACTAAGCAAAAGACTGCTGCAGAGATAGACCTCCTACCATAATTGTGTTTGGAGTAATGATGAGGAATTTGATGTTTTATGGTGGGTGGGACACTTAAGTCCTACCATGTACTCGTCCTTGCCCTTGTATAAATCCTCTGGTCCTATTGAGCTCAAAGAGTGGGCTTTCATAATGATTTCCCGCTTGTCATCATTATACCCTCTATGGTTATATTGGGTTGCACTGGACTGTCTGCTTCTGTTGCAGATACGTGCCTCATTCCTGCTATCTGCTCCTCAGGGACACCATGTGGCGAATCTTTACTGGATCACTGCTAGTGGAGGAGAAGTCAAGTGCCCTTCTGCATGACCTTCGAGAGATTGAGGCCTGGATCTATCGATTACTCCGCTCCCCTGTACCCGTCTCTGGACAGAAACGAGTAGACATTGAGGTCCTACCCCAGGAGCTCCAGCCAGCTCTGACCTTTGCTCTTCCAGACCCCTCTCGATTCACCCTAGTGGATTTCCCACTGCACCTTCCCTTGGAACTTCTGGGTGTGGATGCCTGTCTTCAGGTGCTAACCTGCATCCTGTTAGAGCACAAAGTAAGAGGCCAGCTTTATAGACCTTTCTAGGGAAAGAGCTTTGAAATATGGCAGAGGCTAGACCATGAGCTCTTTGAGGACAGGGGCTATGTTTTTTTCATCTTTTTGTCTCCGGGAGGTAACGTGATGCCAGGTATACAGCAGGTACTTGGTAGATGTGGGTTGAATTAAGGTACTGAAATCATGCGGGATGTATTCAGAAGCCTTGCCATTCAGCTGAATTATCCTTAATTATACTGATCTAATTCTCTGGAAATATCAATGGTTCTGTTTCAGTCAGTGGTCCTGGGCTGGGGAGCATAAGAACTGGGAAGGTAAGGGAGTTATTTGAGGGAGAATTACTATGGTGCTTGGGTTGGGAGCTGGCAGGCATGGTGGGGCCTGGGACAATGTGACTGTGGAAATTAAGCTGGAGCTGTAGGCATGGCAAAATAGAAATTAAACTGTAATGTTGCAAGCTGTTTTCCTGTAAACCTTATTTTATGCTGCTGAGTCATCCTTATGGTATGGCTTATGGCAGGTGGTACTACAGTCCCGAGACTACAATGCACTCTCCATGTCTGTGATGGCATTTGTGGCAATGATCTACCCCCTGGAGTATATGTTTCCTGTCATCCCACTGCTTCCCACCTGCATGGCATCGGCAGAGCAGGTGAGTGTCAAGGTGTCTTCTGGCTTTGTCACCTCTGTCTTCCCGGGGGAGGAGGCTCAATGCCCCGAGAAGTAAGTCAGCACTCAATCTCTTATAATTTATTTGTCCGCAAAATCTGACTGATTTGAACTGATCTGGTGACAAAACCTATGCCATTTATAGTTTTTATTTATCACAGTTGGTGATTGTAAGCTACTGGCTACCCTGCTGCAAGTGTTATATATTGTGGAACAGTAGCCCTCTCTTATCTGTGGGGGATATGTTCCAAGACCTCCAATGGATTCCTGAAACTGTGGACAGTACTGAACTCAACATGTGCTATTTATTTTCGTATACATACGTAACTATGATAAAGTTTAATTTATCAATTAAGCATAGTAAGAGATCAACAACTTCTCTTTGACATATATTTAGCTTCTCTTTGGCATATCCAAATTGTCAGCTTCACTACTCTTGTGCTTTGGGCCATTATTAAGTAAAATAAGGGTTACTTGAACAGAAGCACTGTGATAGTGTGACAGTTGATCTGATAACTTGAGATGGCTACTCAGCGACTAACAAACAGGTAGCGTATATAGCATGGCTACAGTGGACAAAGAGATGATTCACATCCCGGGTGGGACAGATTGGGATGGCATGAGATTTCATCATGCTGCTCAGACTGGCATGGAGTTTAAAACTTATGAATTGTTTATTTCTGGCATTTTCCATTTAATATTTTTGGACCATGGTTGACTGTGGGTAACTGAAACTGCAGAAAGCAAAACTGCGGATAAGGAAGGACTACTGTATACAGAAAATATACCATGTTACCTTACTAAAATCTGAAAAATTCTGGACTTTGAAAGACATCTAGCCTCAAGGGTTTTGGAAGAGGGATTGTGGATCTGCATTTTCTTATCTAGAAAAATCCAGACTTGATAAGTGCTTGTGATAGATTTTTGTCTTTGTTTCTTATCCTCTCTATCATTTCCACAGCTGCTATTGGCTCCAACCCCCTACATCATCGGGGTCCCTGCCAGCTTCTTCCTCTACAAACTGGACTTCAAAATGCCTGATGATGTATGGCTAGTGGATCTGGACAGCAATAGGGTGAGGTTCTTAGCTGAGGGCATTGTAAGGTCTACAGTGCCATTCTAGACCCTGCAAATAGGACCCAATCCTGTGATATCTGGTTTTCTAGATTACTCTCAGGAAGGTTCTAAGTTGTTGGATGTTTTCTTATATGAGATTCATTGAAATAATTTTTCAAAATGCTGTTTACTTAATAAGCCAAATAGGCCCTTGGTTAGGACTCAAAGAATTACAGGATTTATTTTTGCCAGAATTAAATGCTCCCCCAACATCCTCCAAGAGCAATAGGGCAGTTGTGGTTTCGGGACCATTGTATGTGGTGTAGATCATCTCCTAATGGTTTTCCTGGGGTGTAGTTTCCAGTAAGAAACTGTCTTTCAGACTTAAAAGCTCAACATTCTACAGTGTGAATACATTCAACTTTAGTAGGAAGGCCTTATATGTGTTCATTGTAAAACTTTAAAAATAAAAATAAGCATAAAGAAGAAAATAAAAACTATACTCCTGTTATGTAGAGATAACCACAAATAACATTAGATATATTTCCTTTCACGTGTGTATGAATATCGTATATTTGTATATATGTTTTTTATATGTACAGGTATTTAATGTATGTATTCACATATACATAATAATATTGTATATATATCTTCCTTTTTTGTTGTTGTTATTTACCCTTATGTAAATGAAACTCCTGAGCAATGCTAAGGTCATGTCTGTTATCATTTCTCTGGTGTAGGTGATCGCCCCCACCAATGCAGAAGTGCTACCTATCCTGCCAGAACCAGAATCATTAGAGCTGAAAAAACATTTAAAGCAGGTAGGTGATGAATGAAAGAGAGGGTTTGGGGTAACAGATACTGTGGGATTGCCATAGGAAGACAGGTATTCTAAGAGTCAGTTTCCTTTCAAACTTCAAGTGGAGTAGATTTTCTTTGCCTCAGATGGGCTCAAGAAGAGGTGTATCCCATTTCTGGGTGGCAGGGGGACTCTCAAAAAGAACTTTTTAGATTTCTTTTAATTCATTACATGCCCTGTCATCCTCCGATGCTTAAGATGCTGTGTAAAACAACCCTTCACTTTCTGTTTCTTGTCATGTCTGCCGTTCTTTATGGCTTTGGAGCATTTTCTCAGTCTTATTAGGTGGGAGTCAGTCGTTTAGACAGTCTGGCTCCTTTTATTTTATCTTCTAGAATTGATCTTGAGGTTCCTGTAGAATCCTTTCTTCAAAAAATTCCTTTATTAGAGTAATCCCTTATTTATTTTTTATTGATTGATTTTCTTCTTCTTCTGCATGCTGAACACAGTACCTGAAGGTAAAACATGACAAGGCTCCATTCCTGCCCCTTGCTTTATGTGTTATGTAGCACTGTATTTATTTTTAGGAACCCTTGCTTTGATTTGAAAGGTCTTTAGAAATCTTTTCCTGTGTTGTTTGAAGTACTTAGTAGTACCTCTAGATGATATCTGTTTGAATTTAAATGGGTCATTTTGTATCATTCTTCTCACTCTGACTTGCTTCATCACACCCGATGTAATATGATATCTTCTTACTCTAGAGTCTGGTGAAAATTGCAAATTCAGAAAGTTCTCTAGGTGTCTTCACTTTCTGTATTTTCATTCTTGATGATTGCTTTAGTATGACTACTGAGATGGAGAGGTTGATATATGGAATTATTCCTTAAATGCTTGTGAGAGCTAAGATCCTTGGGCTCATTGATCCTGTATTCTGATCTGTGCTACTCAAAGTGTGGTCCATGGACCAGCAGCGTTAGCATCACCTGGGCTTGTTAAAAGTGCAGAGTCAAGGCCAGGCACAGTGGCTGACACCTATAATCCTAGCACTTTGGGAGACTGAGGTGGGAGAATTGCTTGATGCCAGGAGTTTGAGATCAGCCTGGGCAACATATAGAGACCCAATCTCTACAGAAAAATAGAAAAATTAGCCAGGCATGGTGGCATGCACTGTGGTCCCAGGTACTTGGGAGGCTGAGGCAGGAGGTTTGTTCTCGCCAAGGAGTTTGAGGGTTCAGTGTGCTACAGTGATACCACTGTACTCCAGCCTGCGCAACAGAGCAAGACCCTGTCTCTCAAAAAAAAAAAAAAAAGGGTATGGAATCATCCAGACATAATTGAATCAGAATCTGCATTTTAACAACATCCCCAGGTGATTCTTATACTCATTTAAGAAGCACTGGTAGTCTAGACCAGTGGTTTTCAAACTGCCCCATGGAGCCTCTTAGGGGCTAATTTAGGTTGTGAGCACTGAGCACATGAGGCTGTAGTTCCTTATATCCTTCAAAGAAGCTCTGTTTTTACATTTCAGTTGTTTGTATTTCCACATAGATTTCAATTTTGAAAAACATTTCATGACTAGAATAAATTTGAAAACTATTGTCCTAGACTTCAGATCTGATCAAGCTGCCCTGGGTTAGGTTGGCTTAAGATGAAGAGCTACATATCAGACTATTTTCTAAAGACTGAAATATTTGGATTCTTTTTTTTTGGAGACAGAATCTCACTCTGTTGCCCGGGCTAGAGTGCTGCGGCATCAGCCTAGGTCACAGCAACCTCAAACTCCTGGGCTCAAGCAGTCCTACTGCCTCAGTCTGCCGAGTAGCTGGGACTACAGGCATGCACCATCAAGCCCAGCTAATTTTTTCTGTATATATTTTTAGTTGTCCAGCTAATTTCTTTCTATTTTTAGTAGAGACGGGTTCTCCCTCTTGCTCAGGCTGGTCTTGAACTCCTGAGCTCAAACGATTCACCTGCCTTGGCCTGCCAGAGTGTGGATTCTTATTTCAAAGATGAAGGGTCTGAAATAGGTTGGCCATGATTTGCAAATAAGCACAGTTCCTTTGTTGCAGAACTTTTTTTTTTTTCTTTTTTTTTGAGGTAGAGTCTCACTCTGTCCCCCAGGGTAGAGAAGTGGTGTCATAGCTCACTGCAACCTCAAACCCCTGGGCTCAAGCGATCCTCCTGCCTCAGCCTCCCAAGTGGCTGGGACTACAGGCGTGCGCCACCACGCCTAGCTAATTTTTTTTCTATTTTGAGTAGAGACTTGCTCTTGCTCACACTGGTCTCAAACTCCTGAGCTCAAGCAATCCTCCCCCCTCAGCCTCCTAGAGTGCTAGGATTATAGGCATGAGCCACTGGGCCTAGCCTGTTGCAGAACTTTTTGACCAGAGAGTAAGATGTAGAAGACTTCAAGAAGGCTCTTTTCTAGGAGCCGAGATTGGCTAGCTGCCCAGGAACCTGCCTAATATAAGAAATTTCTTCTTGTCCCACAGGCCCTAGCAAGTATGAGTCTCAACACTCAGCCCATCCTCAATCTGGAGAAATTTCATGAGGGCCAGGAGATCCCACTTCTGTTGGGAAGGCCTTCTAATGACCTGCAGTCCACACCTTCCACTGAATTCAACCCACTTATCTATGGCAATGATGTAGATTCTGTGGATGTTGCAACCAGGTAAGACCAAGCACACTATACAATCATAAATTCTTAAATTGATCTCTTTGCTTTGTCAGTGACCTTGGGGTAGACCTACTTCCCTGAGCCAGAGTTTCTCTATATTAAATGTACATATTTGGTTGTACTTTTTATCTTAGTAAAAGCGAAGAGAAGAAATATTAAATCACACCCTCAGGATGAAGAAGGAGATTGATGATCCTTTAAGATATCTCTCCCCTTAATGTTGAAAGCCTGCTAAATTATGGCTTTGGGAGCTGTTCTAAGACCTTGTATCATAGGAATCCTTACTCTACAGGGTATGGGTCTCGGATTATCTCACCATTCCCTTCTTCCCCAGAGTGGCCATGGTACGTTTCTTCAACTCTGCCAACGTGCTGCAGGGCTTTCAGATGCACACACGTACCCTGCGTCTCTTCCCTCGGCCTGTGGTAGCTTTTCAAGCTGGTTCCTTTCTAGCCTCACGTCCCCGGCAGACTCCTTTTGCTGAGAAATTGGCCAGGACTCAGGCTGTGGAGTACTTTGGGGAATGGATCCTTAACCCCACCAACTATGCCTTTCAGCGAATTCACAACAGTGAGTCTCCCTGCCCCCTGCTCTTCCCCACCTTCTGCCTTTGTCGTCGCGATGGCTCTTGCCTTTGCTTTTTCCTTTGCTAATCTTTGACCTGCCCCTTCTGCTCTTGTTTTGCTTTAGACTTTTTTCCTACCTTTCTTTTATATATTGCTTGCCTTTTTTTCCTTGCTGTTAATTCTCTTTTTCCTCACTGGTAGATATGTTTGATCCAGCCCTGATTGGTGACAAGCCAAAGTGGTATGCTCATCAGCTGCAGCCCATCCACTATCGAGTCTATGATAGCAATTCCCAGCTGGCCGAGGCACTGAGCGTGCCACCAGAGCATGACTCTGACTCTGACCCTACTGACGACAGGTGAGCAGCCCTGTGGCAGCACAGTGCTTTTTAAGGTAAAGAGGCTCCGCTAGCCCTTCTTCAGCACATAGAATGCAAAATCTCATAGGATTTACATATCAGTCTTTGAACCCTTGGATTATATTTTGGTTAATTGTTTTTCTTGGCTTCCTTATTTTATCATCTTGGCCTTCAGTTAAGAGCGCTCCCCTTTTATTTTAACTGGTGCTGATTGCAGATTCTTTTCCCTGCCCCTTTCTGTTTTGTTTGTTTTTTTATGCCATTACACTCTGCAGTGGCAGTGATAGTATGGATTATGATGACTCGAGCTCTTCTTATTCCTCTCTTGGTGACTTTGTCAGTGAAATGATGAAATGCGACATCAATGGTGATACTCCCAGTAAGTGTGCTTGGGGAGATCGGCCAGCTCTGGGCAGGCTTTGGGGTTCAATGATGGGGTGGTCTGTACTTGCCTCCCTTGGGTTTTGGCAGATGTGGACCCTCTGACGCACGCAGCCCTGGGGGATGCCAGTGAAGTGGAGATTGATGAGCTTCAGAACCAGAAGGAAGCAGAGGAGCCTGGCCCAGACAGCGAGAACTCTCAGGAAAACCCCCCGCAGCGCTCCAGCTCCAGCACCACCGCCAGCAGTAGCCCCAGCACCGTCATCCATGGAGCCAACTCTGTACGTGAGGACTGGGAGAGGTGGATGAGTGAAAACCATTGCTTGGGATGTGGGTTCTATGTCTAGTAGGAAAGCCATGATGTAGCTATTAATTTGCTTTTTTCCTCATAATTTTCCCATCTTCCTCTCCATAGGCCCTAGAGCTTAAAGCCCTATGAGATGCAGTTTTGACCTCAGAAGGAGGTCGTTGGGCTTTGTTCAGGGTATAACTAAGATCCGCCTTGCACAGTTTGTGGGGACAGAGAACAAGAGTGCCAAATAGATCTTTTCCTACACATTCCTTAGGCTAGGAATCTGACAGGCCTGGCCCAGCTCTACCAAACTGAGAATATGGGAAGGCATCACTGGACACCAGGTGAACACTTTTTATTTAATATGGCCTTTAGGAACCTGCTGACTCTACAGAGATGGATGATAAGGCAGCAGTAGGCGTCTTCAAGCCCCTTCCTTCCGTGCCTCCCAGCATTGGCAAATCGAACGTGGACAGGCGTCAGACAGAAATTGGAGAGGGGTCAGTGCGCCGGCGAACCTATGACAATCCATACTTCGAGCCCCAATATGGCTTTCCCCCTGAGGAAGATGATGATGAGCAGGGGGAAAGTTATACTCCCCGATTCAGCCAACATGTCAATGGCAATCGGTGAGAGCCTGGGAATCCCTTCTAGATGGGTGACTGAAGGACCTCACCACAGTGGACCCTGGGCGAGGGTTAATCAGAAAGTCTGAGAAGTCTGAATGCTCTCGTGGTCCTGCCATCCCAGAGGGTGGTGCTTTGATATAGGGGTTTAGGAATTATGGGAACGGCACAGTGACTGCAGTGTAGCATAAGGCCCACACTCCCAAGATTAGGCACCCCTGTCTGGGGCTCATAGGTGCCACTGTGCATTCAAGGGCTCAAAAGCTGCTGCGGCCCAACAGCTTGAAACTGGCAAGTGACTCAGACGCAGAGTCAGACTCTCGGGCAAGCTCTCCCACCTCCACCGTCTCCAACACCAGCACCGAGGGCTTCGGGGGCATCATGTCTTTTGCCAGTAAGTGCCTTATGCTCTCTCATTCCTCTGTTCCTTTTTCTCTACAGTAGGGCCTGACTGTGGCAAATGCTGCTCAGAAATTCAGGTGTAGGGCTGGCTTAGCATTATCAACTCCTAATTCAGATCATTTGGGTGATACTGGCTAAGGTATTTTCAAGTGAGGTCAATAAAGGATAGGACAGATTATACCTGGAGGTTTCAGTCTATTTCGGGGAAGATAGCTGAGTGGTCAACTGAGAAATAGGCATTAAATTCAAAATCACTTACATTTTATGAAAGTATTCTGCTCAAATTTGATTTGGGTATGTATCTGATATCATCTTTGCCTGGTGAGGCACTTTTTCACAAACATGCTTTGAAATCTACATGAGATTGATTTTTGTGCTTAAAGAGTATTTCCAGCAGTGAGGGGTGGTATCAATTAAAGGTTGAAGACAGACTAGGACTAGAGAGAGCCATAAAGAATAATGGTGATGGCAAATTTTTTTCAGAAGCCAGGGAAGGACAGCACCAGTTTCAGACCAGAAGCATATTAACTACCAACTTTCATGCTGTTATAGCAGTAGATGAGAGATTCGTCTACTATCATCGTGGAAGGTAGTCAGAGAAAGTTGTTATTGGGTTTTGAGTAATCCTGGTGATGGCTTTTTTGTTTGCTCTAAGTTAGACTTGATCCTTTCTAAGATAGATCAGAGATTGTCTGATATACCAGACTTGGATTATGTTCAAAAAGGAGGGAGATAGTATACTTTAAGGTAGCTTTAAGAAAGAAAAGAAAAAAAAGGTAAGAGAGGAAGATGATGATACAGTCATTGGAATATAATGCTTGGATTATTCATTCTGCTAACTCTTTGTTCTCACACCTTCCCCTCGATAGGCAGCCTGTATCGGAACCACAGTACAAGCTTCAGTCTTTCAAACCTTACGCTGCCCACCAAAGGTGCCCGGGAGAAGACCACACCCTTCCCCAGTCTGAAAGGTAACTACAGCCCTCCTTTTACCGAAGCAGGTATTTCTGAGAGATATTTCAAGCTTGTCAGGACCCCTGTGTATGATGAGTCATTTGATCTGGCTGTTGCCCCTCATATCGCTTCTCATGGCTTTCACTGCACATCATGGGCTCTTGATGGTTGTCAGATGGAAACTGTCTTTGGTCTTTATAACTAGAGAAGGCCCTGTTATATCATTTAGGATAATGGCAACTATGGGATTACTGCTGCTTCTTGAGGGGACCTTGTCAGAGGGACATGATTAACATAGGGATCATCAGATGCTCCTAGTCATCTGCCAGGTTCCCACTGCATGAATTTAGGATGAATTCCATCCCTGGGAGCTGGCCCACCAGAGGTTGGTTGTGGACAGCCTGGCAGTGTTACAGTCCAGTCTCTTACGTTACTGTGGCTTCATGTCAACTTAGGGCCTGTAAGTGTGCCAGATAGTTTTGGTTTGCTTCTAGGGGCAGTTAAGACTGTATTTGAATTTTATTTATGATCTCTGACAGTTTGAGGGGCTCTTCTGAATTTAAATTGCCTTTTGTTTGTTTTCTCTGGATATCACGCTGAAGTATTTAATTATGGTAGGATGTATAGTGAGAAGCAACTCTGTATATTATTTAACTGACCTTTCATTCCCAGTGACTAAAAATGTCAGGAGTCTGTTCTGTGGTGGGTAATGGGACCATGAGATAGATGAGCAAAAGGACATCAGAGCTGGCAGTGTAGGGAACTGACTAGTGCTGCTACAGCGAGTTCACATATGGCTGGGTAGGTAGGGATGGAAAGGTGTTGATGTCACTGGCTTTCATTTGATATATTTGCAGAGCAGAGTGATTGAGACTTTCATTGCATGCTGATGCTTCACCTCATTTGCTGCACTTATCCTCCCCACCCACCTCCCATCCTCATACCCCGAGTCCACTCCTCACAACAGCATCTGCAAGATGCTTTCCTGTGCATACCCGCAGGCCCTCTGGACCCTTTGCCAGATGTTTCATGAAAACCAGTGGTCCCTCTTTCACGCATGTATCTGTTTAGTACCTGAAGGCTCACTGCGTCATTTACCCTGCCCCTGGCTTTGAGAGGCCACCGTCTTAAGGATGGCCTTTCTTACAGCCTTGGTTGTCTCCTGGTCATTTGGCTTCCAGCTCTGAGGTGCCCAAGAACCAAGGTTATGTGCACTATACGAGCTTTGGGAGAATGCTCAGATTATCTGACTTATGCTCCACTGAGGGATACAGGGGTTGTGGTATTGTGGTGCACCTACTAATTGTGTATTTTGTGTCCCAGTATTTGGGCTAAATACTCTAATGGAGATTGTTACTGAAGCCGGCCCCGGGAGTGGTGAAGGTGGGTCTTGCCCGTGAGCTGTGCATGATCTTTTTTTTTCCTAGCATCTTTCGTGCCTGCCTGAGGGCCATCTTCCTTATGGAGCAAGCAGCATCACATGGGTGACCTGCCTTGCCCCACCCCCCCGTGACGTCCATGCTTGCCCGTGGGGCGTGCTGCTGGTGCATGTGGAGTGGCCTGAGTCTCCATTCCCACCTCCTCACATTGCCATGGCTGGTTTCCACCTATGTGTGATACCCTGGTGCCACCCTCACCCAGCCCTTCTGGGGATTGGGCGTGGAACATGGCTGTTCAGGGCCATGCTAACACTGGCTTCTGGACTACAATAGTGATGTTTCTCATTCCTACCTTCCCTGCTATAGGAAACAGGAGGGCCTTAGTGGATCAGAAGTCATCTGTCATTAAACACAGCCCAACAGTGAAACGAGAACCTCCATCACCCCAGGGTCGATCCAGCAATTCTAGGTAATAAATGGGAGAGCTGTTTTAAAAGTTCTCAAGTAAAGGTAGTGATTCCTGTAAAAACAACTTCAGGGATGCTCAAGAGTGAGAGAGAAACTCAGTAAGGTACACAAAATCAGTTTCCTGCCAGCACTTCCCATCGGACTCGATCCATGTGCAGCAGTCAGAGCTTACAGTGTTGAGAAGGGTGAAATAGCAGTGGTGGGGATTTGGGCAAACCAGGTTATCTGGAGAGCTGGGGGATGTGATGGATTGGGACATGCAGAGAATTGGCTTGTGTTTTGCCTCTGGAGGCAAACATCTAGTCTGGTGAGGGAGGGGATACTCTGCAAAGGAGACGATAAGCACAGAAGTGGTCTGTGGACCCGTAGTGAGAACCAGCAGTTCCTGAAGGAGGTGGTGCACAGCGTGCTGGATGGCCAGGGAGTTGGCTGGCTCAACATGAAAAAGGTGCGCCGGCTGCTGGAGAGCGAGCAGCTGCGAGTCTTTGTCCTGAGCAAGCTGAACCGCACCGTGCAGTCAGAGGACGATGCCCGGCAGGACATCATCCCGGATGTGGTCAGTGTTTGGGGCAGGGAATCAGAATAAACTGGGGAGAGGGATGTGGACACGAAAGACAATTTTGCCAACTCTAGCCCCTGGGTTATTGTTGCAGGAGATCAGTCGAAAGGTGTACAAGGGAATGTTAGATCTGCTCAAGTGCACAGTCCTCAGTCTGGAGCAGTCCTATGCCCATGCAGGTCTGGGTGGCATGGCCAGCATCTTTGGGCTTCTGGAGATCGCCCAGACCCACTACTATAGCAAAGGTAGGGATCGTACCAGCCGGGCGTCACGCCATCCACAACTCTCCCACTTATCTCTAAAAGAGAGAAAATGTGCTTGTCTCCTTGACAAGTTTCCCAGTTCCATGCTGCTTCTCGTCAGGCTTTGGGATTTTATTTTCTATTGCATGTTTATATGTAGTGGATATTTTTCTGTCATGAAAAATGTCAGCTCTTCTTTCCCTGCATTTCTTCCATTCCACATCCTCCTGTATCCTGGCTTCTCTCACCTCAGCTTTGTGCCTTGATTCCTACTCATTACCTCTTTTGACCTCTTTATTCGATTTTTTTCCCTCAGAACCAGATAAGCGAAAGAGAAGTCCAACAGAAAGTATAAGTACCCCAGTTGGCAAAGATCCTGGCCTGGCTGGGCGGGGGGACCCAAAGGCTATGGCACAGCTGAGAGTTCCCCAGCTGGGACCTCGGGCATCAAGTGCCACAGGAAAAGGTCCTAAGGAACCAGACACCAGAAGTTTAAAGGAAGAGAATTTTGTAGCATCTATTGGTACGTATCACTGTGTTTTGTAGTGGAGGGGTCCTGGCTTCTTAAATATCCCTCTCTTTTCTCAATTCATCCAGAATCCCGCCTTTCTCTTCCCCATGCTTTGCTTTCTAGAGAAGGAGATAGGTCTGTGTCCATTTCTAACGGCATTTCTTTGTACTTCTCTATTCCTTAAGCTTCATCTCCAGCCACCCCCACCTATGTCTTTGAGGAATGGAAGTTTTGTTTAGAGGGCCCTGGGAGGCTTAGTGTGGGGAGTCTGAGCTATACTCCTGGCCCCTCTTTTTGTTTACATCTGCATTCTTCACATAGTCTAGAGGCCAGGTGAGTTCCTGGAAGGTATTAGGAAGTTTACAGATACATTTTTAGACTGTGAAATTATGATCATGTGGGTCTCTGAAACCAGTTTCCCCCCATTCAACCATTATACTGCCCTGGAATTTGCTCCTCTGGGGCATGTCTGGCAATCCCATTTTCCTGTGTTCTGGACCTTAGATATATAGGTTTCTTAGATATATAGGTTTCTGAGTCAGCTCTTCTTTGAACTCCTCCTCACTGGACTTGATGAAAGTCTTGCCTGTATTTGGATTCTCCATTCCCACTAAGGCAGTGCCTTAGTGAGCTCTCGGTGTCATCTCTGTTTGGCTTTCTCCCTACTTGGCTTTGAGTCATCTAGATTATATCTTTCTTTTTCTGGTTCTGGGTCCTTGGGCACTGTGCTTCCAGCTGATGCCTTTTGCCACGATCATTAGCAGTGTCCCTATGTTCCCATCAACGGTAATGAGGAACCAGTTTCCTTTTTAGGAGCACTACACTTCCAACTAGCCAGCATAATATAATTCTAGAGGCAATCAACCCTGGCTTTCTTCTGCCTGATGTGATGTTCTAGAAAAAATACTGACCTGCCAGTCTGGAGGTTGGAGTTTTAGTCCTATATCTGCCCCCAGCTAAGAGTGTAACTTTGGGTAAATCAGTTCCCCTCTCAGGGTCTCTGTCTCCTCAGCTGTGAAATGAGATCATACTAAATAAACTCTGAAGTTCCTTCCAGGCAAAGACTTGCTATGATTGGTGTTCTGTCTGCTTTCCCCTGCTAAGAAGCTAGTCTTGACCATTTTATGTTCTGTCACCTCTACTGGAAGCATTTTCCCAGATGATTGGCTAAGAATGGGTCTCTTGGCAGTGTAGGAACTGCTTCTGAGGGTGACTTGGTTTCTCAGGTAGCAATAAGGAGGCATGCTGACTGCCTGCATGAGTGGCCTCTGTCCAGTCCAGTGAATCAAACTGATTGGTCCTCTTGCTTCTGAAACCCTTTGGCTACTTGAGGTGATCACCTGTCTTATCTGAAATCTGTAAAAATTGCCATTCTCTAGCTCATTTGGCAGAGAGAGCATGATGTGGTAGAAATTCAAACTGATTCTAAGTTACAAGATCTTGAGCAAGGCCTGAAGGTCCTCTTTATTTAGGATCAGTTTTCCTCATGCAAAAATGAAGGTGCTTCATTAAGGGCCCTTCCAGCCCTAACATTCTGCAGGATTTTTACTGCCACAATAGGGTTAGAATTAGAAATTTGAAGTCTTTAGTTCATGAGTTTGGGGGAAGGCATTGGATCTCTTGATTCCCCAACCCTTCCCCATGAGGATATCTCTTGATTGGTAATCCTGTGCCTGATATGGAATCAACCTGGGTGGGTGGGTTTCCATTTCGCCTGTCTGACCAGCCTCTGACTCTCTCTGTCTTTCTTTCCCGCTTGCATTGCATCTGGGGTAGAATTGTGGAACAAGCACCAGGAAATGAAAAAGCAAAAAGCTTTGGAAAAACAGAGTAAGGAACAAATGCCCCTTCCTGTTCCCAAGTCTCCCATACCTGCCAACTCCCCAGGCCCAGTTGGGGCAGGCTCCCTTTGTCAGCCCCACCCCAAATTTGCTCTTGGAGGGTGTTTGGAATGAAAGCAGGTAGGTGGTATGTGACTCTTAGGTGTGGTTTGTAGGCTGCTTCTTTGCTCCTCCCCTCATAGCAATCAGGCTATAATCAAGGTGTTTACTGAATGAAATCTCTAGAACTTGGTTCTGTATGCTTCAGAGCTGGGGCGGGGAGAAGTTTGCCTATTGTAGTGCCCTTCATTGGCTGATATCTCCCTCACCTGTTAGAAGGCCTGTGGGTAAAGTTGGCAGAGATGGTTGCTGTCCCTCCGTGTTGAGTCTGTAGCTGCCCAACTCTCTGGTGGCTTGCCTAGGCACGCTTTCTTGCTTTCTGTCATTCTGTCCTTCTGCCATACCATTTTGGATGGGTGGGAAAAAATGAGGGTGGTTTTTATCTCAAATATTGAATTTGTAGGGTGGAGGTAGGCAGTAGCCCCGAAACATGTGGTGTTTCTTTATTTCCTGGGGCCTAACCTTTTCTAGCTCCTTTGGACGCATTTGTTTGGGAAGCACTGAGTGACCTGGGACCCTTAAATGGTCTCGGACACCGGTGAAGCTCTGATTCTGAGTTCCGTGGAATGTAATTTAGATATTTGTTTGTGGAGCTTTTCTGTTTTAAGATGATTTGCTCAGAATTTTCTCAGGTTGAAAAGATGGCTTTAGAACCTTTGAGACCAGATCCAGTTTGTCCTACTTGGTTCTTAAGGCATCTGGGGACCTCTTCTTCCAGTGAGTCCTGAGTGGGGGGCAGTCCCTGGAAAGGCGACTGGGATGGGCCGAACTAGTCTGGGACCAGGCTGTGCTACTGTCCCACTCCCTTCACCAGCCTGCCCCTTGCCTTTGTGTACTGAGTAACTGTAGTCTTCCCCTACTCAGGGCCTGAAGTACTCAAGCCTGTCTTTGACCTTGGTGAGACAGAGGAGAAAAAGTCCCAGATCAGCGCAGACAGTGGTGTGAGCCTGACATCTAGTTCCCAGGTTTGTGACAACCTTGTTGAAAATTGCAAGGATTAAATTTGCTATCTCATAATACTTCTTTAAGTTAAAAAAACAAAACAAACCAAAATGAAACAATAACCTCAAAACAACATAAATATCTAATAATAGGGGTATGATTAAATAAATATAATAGATCCATGTAATGCAATATTAGTATCCATTAAAGATTGTGTTTTCAAAAATTTAGTGACATGGGAAAATGTTTACAAAGCTATGTACGGTATGATTCCAATTTTATTTTTAAAACATTTAGAAAAGATTTAAAGGAAATACACTAAAAACAGTGGTTAATGTGGGTGGTAGATTTATAGCTTATTCTTATTTCTTCATTCTTTCATGTATTTTCTACAGTGAACATGTATTTCTTTCATATGTATTATTTTTTATTATGTAAGTCATACATATTTTATATTCACGAAAAAATTAATTGCTCATGACCGCTTTAGGAATGATAACAAAAGGGTGGGAATGGAAAGAAAGAATAAGGTACAGTATTTCTGAGGGAAACTGAGAGCAACTGGACACTTCCCCTAATGCATCTGTGTCCCTGTGTCTTGTTTCAGAGGACTGATCAAGACTGTGTCATTGGTGTGAGTCCAGCTGTTATGATCCGCAGCTCAAGTCAGGATTCTGAAGTTAGCACCGTGGTAGGGGAACACCACACTGGCATCTTGGTGGGTGGGATATGGACATCCTCTTTGGAAAAGGGAGCTACTTTCTCTCTGGAGGCTGTTCTTAGTCTCTGGTCAACATGGTTCTCCTGGTGGAGATGTTTACCTGTCATAGGTGTGTATACATGAGATTTCACCAGGGCTTCTCCTCATCTTATAAGAAGGTACTTCTGGAGACTATCTGACACACTTGGTACTTTTTTTATGGCAGCAAAAATCTCTAACAGCTTGGCATTTCTGGGGCCCATCCCTGGGGAATCTCTCTTACTACCTTTTTTCCTTTCCAGGTGAGTAATAGTTCTGGAGAGACCCTTGGAGCAGACAGTGACCTGAGTAGCAACGCAGGTGATGGGCCAGGTGGCGAGGGCAGTGCCCACTTGGCAGGCTCTCGGGGCACTTTGTCTGATAGTGAAATTGAGACCAACTCTGCCACAAGCACCATCTTTGTAAGCTTTGTTTGCTACCAAAAGAAGACCATTACTTTAATGGGGGAGGGAAGTGGATTAGAAATGAATGAAAAGTTAAGAGATGATTAGTGGGAAGGGTTAAATAAGGAATAGGTACTCCTCATGTATTTAGCTTTAAGGAAATGTTTCTTAAGGCTTTTTTCAGAGTCATTTGACTATCATAGCTCACTGTAGCCTTGAGTTCCTGGGCTCAAGAGAAAGATCCTCCTGCCTCAGCCTTCTGAGTAGCTGGGACTATAGGCATGCACCATCACACCTAGCTATATTTTTTGAAGAGTTGGGGTCTCACTATGTTGCCCCTCCTAGTTTCAAATTCCTAGCCTCAAGCGATCCTTCTCCTCAGCCTCCCAAAATGCTGAGATTACAGGCTTGCCACCACTCCTGGCCTCTGTCATTTTATTGTTTTCTTACTGCTTTTCATATCCTTTGTTCCTTATTGTCTATCATTGTGGTTTTGTGTTTTCCTGTAGTGATAAAGTTTGATTGTTTTCTTTTTCTCCTGTGTATTTCTGCCCTATCAGTGAGTTTTATACTTTTGTGTGTTTTCATGATAGTGGCTATTGTCTTTCACTTCCAGATGTAGGACTCCTTTGAGCATTTCTTGTAAGGCCTGCATAGTATGATGAATTACTTCACTTTTTGCTTCTCTGGGAAAGACTATTTGTCCCTTATTTTTGAGGGATAGTTTTGCTTGGTATAGTATTCTTTGCTGCAAGGTTTTTTTCTTTTAGCAGTTTGAGTATATCATCCCATTCTCTCCTGGCCTATAGAGTTTCTGTGGAGAAATCTGCTGTTAATCTAATGGGATTTCCTTATATGTGACTTGACACTTTTCTCTTGCTGTTTTTAGAATTCTCTCTTTGTGTTTGACTTTTGAAAATTTGACTATAATGTGTCTTAGGGAGGACCTTTTTAGGTTGAATCTATCTGGGGACTTTTAAACTTCCTGGATCTAGATGTATATATCTCTCCCCAAATTTTCAGCTATTATTTCATTAAATAGATTTTCTATGCCTTTTCTTTTTGGAAATTCCATAATTCAAATATTTATTCACTTAATGGTGTCCCCTAAGTCTTGTGGGCTTTCTTCACACCTTTTCATTCTTATTTCTTTTGTTTTTCCTTTGACTGAGTGAGTAATTTCAAATGACCTATCTTCAAGTTCAGAGATTTTTTTCTTCTGCTTGATCAAGCCTGCTGTTGAAGCTCTCTGTTGTATTTTTTTTTCATTCACTGAATTCTTCATATGCAAGATTTCTCTTTGGTTCTTATTTATGGTTCCTCTCTCTTTGTTGAATTTCTTATTCACATTGTGAATTGTTTTTCTGATTTTGTTGAATCGTTTATCTGTATTTTCTTGTATCTCATTGCATTTCCTTAAGATCATTATTTTGAATTCCTTTTTTGGCAATTCATTAACTTCTTTTTCATTGGGGTCTGTTACTGGAGAGTTATGATGTTCCTTTGATGATGTCATATGTCCTTGCTTTTTCATGTTCTTGTGTCCCTACATTGATGTCCATGCATCTGGTGGGACAGTCTCTCTTCCAGACTTTCTAGAGTAGCCTTACGGAGAAAGACTTTGACCTACAGTTGGTTTTAATGTGCTTGCTGGGAAGAGTGTGGTGACTGTTTCTAGATAGGTACAGTGGTATAGTCTCCATATAGCTTCTCCAGCTATGTTCAACATTAGCAATAACTATGAGCACCTCAGTGACCTAAGCTATAGAAGTCTGTGGCATTTTCGTATAGGTTGTTAATGTCCTTGGTGTCAAGAGCTTTGGAGATCATCCTATTCTCATTTGCCTCACAATGGGGAGATTTAGCCAAGGGATCCCTCTTGATGTCAGGTCTGACATGGCCTACAAGCAGCTGCAGCAGTGCTGGGTTCCAGGTGCAGGTGCTCAGAGCAGCTGTGGGGCTGAGGTTCTAGGCTTAGGGTCTCACAAATCTACTGTGACACCTGGATCTTTGGGTACAGGTCTCTGTGGCAAGGTTGGATGTAGGTTACCCACAGAGCCAGGATCTGTGACTCTGAGTACTCCTGGGGGCTGGGTCATAGTTGGGGGGCAGGGCACTGCACTGGCCCTACTCTGGGGAAGAAGGGGTTTACCCGTGGTTTGGGCCTAGGGATCAAGGTACAGCTACACTTCAGGAACCAGAGCTAACAGGGTTCCTGAGATTGGCAGCTCAGCTTCCATGGGAGGAAGGCACCATGTGGTAGTGACTCTAGACCTTGGAATAATGGGGCTTGGCAGTATCCTAGACTTCTATCAGGTCAGGTGCAAGGGCAGTAAATACCCCAGAATGGCAGATCACAGCTGTCATTTGGACCCTGGGGCATCAGGTAGCAGCACAGTAATGACTCCTCTCCCTAGGGAGAAGACTCTAGGGGCCTAGTACAGCTCCAGGGAAGTGTGGTACTGGAGTTTGACCTGTAGGGTGGGATGTCTCAGCTCAGCCACTGCTCCAATTCCCTGGGACACAGGATACTGAATCAGCTCAGCCCTGGAATGCACAGCTGCTCAATTTGGCCAGGGCACTGATTCCCTTGGGGGCAGTGTACGAATTCAGCTCAGGCTTGGTGGGGGATTATAACTCTTCTGGTCGGCCAAGGCACTGTTTCCCTGGGATACGGAGCACCGCTTGAGCTTAGGTACTGGGGTACATGACCGCCCTGGGCTGCCAAGGCACTGTTTCCTGAGATGCAGGGTGCTACCTCAACTTAGGCACTGGGTAGGTGTGACTGCAGTCAGTGGCCAAGATACTGTTCTCCCAGTAGGTAGGGTACTACTTCAGCTCCTGCGGGGATTAGGGTAGGTGGAGCAACTTCACCTCTCCTTGGCCCCATGGAAAAGAGTGTAACAGCTGCTCACAGCTTGGCTTGGGAATGTCAGGCAATTAGCAGTGGTGAGGTCTGTGGGTGTCCAAGCTGTTGACGGTGATTGCAGGGATCCCCTTGCTTATCTCCTTGCTGTAGGGAGTAGTTCATCCTTGTTCCCAGCTGATCCTGGTTACAGGATGGGGCGGTGGAAGCCTGGTGCGTCCTTCCTTTCTTTAACTGGTCATCCCGAGTTTCTATGCTCACCAGGGTTTCTGTTACTCCTCTGATGCACTCCAGCACTCTCATTCAGTCATCTGGCTAAAATGTAATTGTTTATTCACTGTTGTGGCTGTCTTTGTGAGGAGGACAAGCACTAAGGGCTTCTAGAGGGCCACCTTGTTGATGTCCCTCCTCTAAATAGCCTGTTCTAATAAGTTCCTTTAAAATTATTCTGGTGTGCCTCCATTCTGGATGTCAGGATAAATATGATGGAGTATGGGTCTTGTAAGAAGCCACTCAGCTGTATGCTGCCTTTCCTGGAACCTTCCTGGGACAGATTCATACTTGTCCTGTGCTGGTGGGCAAGGGCTCTTTGTACAGATGAGTTGCTGAGAGTAGTTCCCTGAATTTCATGGCTTAAAAAAGGATGTTTTCACAGGAAATAAATGATATTAAGTCAGTATGGTCCATTGAATAAAGTATTAGGCTGTGAACCAGGTGACTGGCATTTAGTTACACTGATTAGGTTTTGCCTAATAACCTTTGCTTCTCTGCTTATTCTGTTCCATGTGTTGTGAAATGATGTGATATTACCTACCTCTTACCTAGCTGACAATCTTTTTTTTTTTTTTGATAAATAGAATGTCTAATACTGCAGAAGTGGCAGATAAAGTTAGTGATATTTCCCAGGGGCAGTAAGAGATGATAGGAAAGAGAAAATTAACATTTATCAATTACCAGCCATTTGCCAAGCACTGTTAAGTACTTTCTGTGTATCTTCAAATTTAATCCTTGTCTTATGAGGTAGGTATTATAAATTTCTTTTTGCAGATGAGGAAAACGAGGCTCATAGAAGCTAAGTTTTGTGCCTAAGGTCACACAGCTAATAAGAGGTGGGGATCTGAACCTTGGTTAATCCAACTTCCAACCTTGTGTTCTTTCTTCTGTGTCATGCTACTGCACAGAGAATTAGGCTGATTTTTTTCTTAAAGAGAAAATAGTTTTATAGGGACTAAAGAGTAAAGATAAATCAAAATGAAAACCTGATAGCGTGGTTTAAGAGGCAGTAACAGAAAGCAGGAGTATCAGATTGACTTGGTCAAATCCTAGACCAAGCAGACTAGCAGAAACAGGAGTACTGGTGATTGTGTTGCTAATGGATGGTGACTGGTGTGTAAGTGTGCCAGCCTCTTAGTGAGATGCTCGGCTTACTTTGCCTCTCTTTGTTGGTACCTCTGGCAGCTGACCTATCACCCATTCTCTCTAGGGTAAAGCGCACAGCTTGAAGCCAAGTGTAAAGGAAAAGCTGGCAGGCAGCCCAATTCGCTCTTCTGAAGATGTGAGCCAGCGAGTCTATCTCTATGAAGGACTCCTAGGTGAGTAGTCTGGGAAGCCCCTTGCACTGGAAGAAAGCTGGTCTCAGCCAGGACAGAGGGTAGGACCAAACAAGCTGCTTGGTTTTTTGCTGATCTCAATGCTGACATTAGATAGCATTTTTATCTGAAGCAAGCAACTTACTGGGTCTGGAACAAGCAGTGGGTGAAAACTAAATGAGATTGGATTTTCGTATTAATCAACAGCCTCTGTCTTTCTGTCTTCCTTTCTTTCCTTTCTTGCTACCATGGTCCTTCCTGTTCACAAATTGGCAGGAAGGGACAAAGGATCGATGTGGGACCAGTTAGAGGATGCTGCTATGGAGACCTTTTCTATAAGTAACCACATTTCTTTGTGTGCTGTGTTCATCCCTCCTCCTTGGGAGGGACTGGGCCTTACTTGGAGGCATCTGGGGCTGGTGGCAGGAATATTAGATCTGGGGTAGAGAGGTTTGTGTTTCCTTTGCCCTGGAATTTGTGATGACTCCCTTTTATCTGGACTTCACTCTTTATTTTCATTTGACAGCTATATTCTTTAAATGTTAAATAAGCCTCTAAAAAAACCCTTGATTCTATACAGGCAAAGAGCGTTCTACTTTATGGGACCAAATGCAGTTCTGGGAAGATGCGTTCTTAGATGCTGTGATGTTGGAGAGAGAAGGGATGGGTATGGACCAGGGTCCCCAGGAAATGATTGACAGGTATGGGGTTTAGGAAACCCTTGGGAAAATGCAAATTCAGCCTCCTCCCAGTTAGTTCTGTGATTTCCTACCTGAGAGCTGACTTGTGTCTGGTTTTCTGCTTAGATATCTATCTCTGGGAGAACATGATCGGAAGCGCCTAGAGGATGATGAAGATCGCTTGCTGGCTACGCTTTTGCACAACCTCATCTCCTATATGCTGCTGATGAAGGTAATGTCAATTTTGCTGTCCAATTACTGCTGATAGATACTGCTAAAAGAGCAAGGATTATTCCTATCACCTAAATTCTGGCGCAGTTGGGAAGCTGTCAAAATATGTTACTAGGGCTCTCTTCCTGACTGAAAGTCTGAGCCCTCTCTGCCAGCTTATAGGTGATCCATTTATCTGAGTTGTTAGGCTGTTTTGCTAAGGAATGTTGCAAAGTGTAAAAGTAACTAATGATTCCATACTGTCTGTTTATTTTCAATTTTATATAGGCTGAGTAGTTTTAGGATGCCAATAGAACTCCCCACAGAAGACAAATGAGTTAAAAAAAATGTTCTTACAGTAGTAGACTCTAGAACCTTAGGATGCTCAGAATTCATTTTTTAGCACAGCTCTTTAACTTAGAGAATTTCTATAGCTATAAAAAAAGCTATCCATTAACAAAGTAATGGTAGGTTCTAGCTTGATTTGGTTGTACTTTGTTTTATAACTGTGGAAGAAGTGTGTTACCAAATAGAAGAGTCCTGCTCTCAAAGGGAAACATAAGTTTGGAGTTGGTGGATAGAAGAGGGCTGTTTTGAGAAGGAGCCCCTGAATTTTTCCTCCTCCTGTTCTCCCCAGCCTCTCTAAATGTGAAGAGATCAGCCGATCGAATGCGGAGAATGCCCCTCTTGGTTTGCTTCATTTTATGTTGTGAGGTTCACTTACTCTGTTGAATTCCAGGGTACCAGTTGACTCTGGCTGGGAACAGTGGCAACACTGGGACTCATTTTGCAGCCAAGACATTCTTCGAAGGTTAAGATCATCCCCTGGTTGGGGGAAGGGATGATGATCCTAAACCTTCAGAAGGTGTCTTGGCTGCTGCTGAATCCCGATGTTGCCACTGTAGGTCATTGCTTCTAAATTATATTCTAAGGAGCCCTAAGGGTTTTTAGAGCCCCTTTAGGGGCAAATGTTGTAGTGTTGGTTGAGGATACAGAAGAACCAGAACTGCTCTAAGAGCCACTCTTCTGCAGAAGCTAATTAGAGGTAAAGCCAGGGCTTTTCTTCCCAAGAAGTTTGCTGAATATATAGTTGAAAATTTTCTGTCATATTCAGTGATGTGGTCTTTCAGAATTCCATTTCTATCAACTAGTAGGAAGCCTGCTACATTCTCTTCCATCTACTTTAGTCAAGAGGAAGACAGATCCCTTCTTAAGATTCCTGTTTTGGCTTTTCAGGTAAATAAGAATGACATCCGAAAGAAGGTGAGGCGCCTAATGGGAAAGTCCCATATTGGGCTTGTGTACAGCCAGCAAATCAATGAGGTGCTTGATCAGCTGGTGAACCTGGTAAGCATATCTGGGCCCTTCTGTAGGTTCTCCTTCCAGTACACTCGTCAGCCTCCCTGGCTTGGGCCTTCTGGCCTAATGCAGATGCTTCCTCATCTGTCTTTTCTTGACTTGTGTCACTCTGCAGTCCAGTTAACCCCTAGTTTTGAAAATGGAACAGTAATCTTTGGCTCTAGATGAGGCTTCAGCCATTCTGTGATGGGATTCTCTGTACCAAAACCATCCTAGTGCAGCAGTTTCCATGTGTATGGTCTATGGACTTCTGAGGATATACAAGGTGAAAACTATTTTTATCACAATACCAAAATGTTACTTGCCTTTTCCAATGGGTTGACGTTGGCACTGATAGTACAAAAGCAGAGGCAGGTAAAACTGCTGACACCTTAACACAAATGAAGGCAGTGGCCCCAAACTATGTTAGCAGCCATTGTATTCCTCACCTTTTGCACTCTCAGTTTTTAAAAAAAGCTAGGCTATGCGCTGTGGCTCACGCCTATAATCCCAGAGCTTTGGGAGGCCAAGGTGGGAGGATTGCTTGAGGTTAGGAGTTCGAGACCAGCCTGGGCAACATAGTGAGACCCTGTCTCTACAAAAAATTTAAAAATTAACCAGACATAGTGGCATGCACCTGTAGTCCTAGCTACTTGGGAGGCTGAATTGGGAAGATTGCTTGAGTCCAGGAGTTTGAGGTTGCAGTGAGCTATGATTGCATCACTGCACTCCAGCCTGGGTGACAGAGTGGGATCCTGTCTCTAAAAAACAAAACAAAAAAACAGTTTTACTTAAGAATGTTCTTAATGAAACAGTGAAAATCGTTAATTTTATTAAATTTTGGTCATTTATTATGCATCTTTTTAATATTCTATGTGACAAAATGGGAAGTATATGTAAAGCATTTCTGCTGCAAACCCAAGTATGATGGTTGTTTTGAGGAAGAGCAATTTATGACAGTTTGAGTTGCAAGGAGAGCTAGAAGCTTTGTTCATGGAACATCATTTTCACTTGAAAGAATGACCAAAAAACTGTGGTTATTCATGGCTGGATATTTGGCAGATATTTTCTCTAAAGTTACTAAAGTAAGCCTGCTCTTTCAAGGAAGACAACTGACAGTATTTGTCACCAATGATAACGTTCAACTTTTAAGTGAAAATGAGAATTTTGGTAGACTTTTGGGCTTGAAGCTTCCCAATTTGAAGACTTTTCTAATGAGATTGATGATAATAGTAATGAGTGTGATTTTTTTAAATATTGTGTAATGAAATATGGCAACATTTGGAAGAGCTGCATAACGCAGTGAACCAGTATTTTCCAAATACTAATATGTGATGTTACAAATTCAAGTATGGATAGGAGATCCACTCAAAACGTAAGGCAGATAAATAGATTTTAATGTAACAGTATAAAATGTTCATTGACGTGTTTTCACACTTCAGATTTCAGATTCTACATTGCAACTAACTTTAAGTAACTGCTACTTCTCAAGTTCTGGCATAGTGTCAAAGAAGAATATACGTATTTATCTGAAAAGGCTATTGAACCTCCTCCCTTTTCCAAATATGTTATTCGTGAGGTCAGGTTTTCTTCATATACCTGAACCAAAGCAACATATTACAACTGATCGAAAACAGAAGCAGATATGAGAATGCAGCTATTTGCTGTTAAGCCAAACATTAAAGAGATGTGCAAAAATGTAAAACAGTGCCACTCTTTTCATTTTTTTTTTTGTTTTGGAAAATATAGCTATTTTATTAAAAATGTTATTTATTTTATCATGTAATGGGTTATTAAGAATTATTATTTATAAATGAATTAATAAACATTTAAGAAATTTCTCAATTTTAATTTCTAGGATGGTAAATATCTATAAATGTAACTCACATAAACAAAAGCTCGTTGGGATTGTCAATAATTTTTAAGAGGTACAGGGGTCCTGAGACCAAAAAGTCTGGACCACTTCCCTGGTGGCCAGTGGCCAGCAGACGAGACTGTGCTAAGGAAGCTGATTGAACGTAATTGCCGAATGAGGGATTCTTAGCCCAGAGCCCTCTGTAAGAAGGATGTATGAACGTCCCTAAAAATCTCTTTCCTCAGAATGGACGTGATCTCTCTATCCGGTCCAGCGGTAGCCGGCACATGAAGAAGCAGACGTTTGTGGTACATGCAGGGACAGACACAAATGGAGATATCTTTTTCATGGAGGTGGGTGCTGGTTCATGCTGGGGGCCTAAAGGTATATTTGAGAGTCACAAGGAACTCCTAGAATCAATGCCAGAATATTTGTCCCGTTTATCTCATTCATCTTCATGATCCATTTACCGTTAAATTATCAAGTTATGCAAATAATTAAATTTATAATAGTAGATGATACCTACCGTTTTTTACATACATACATATACATACACATATATACATCTTTTATATATATATATTGAATAGATGATATATAGTCACATTGTCCATAAATCAGAACAATGTAAAATAGTATACCTTGGTAGGTCTTGCACTCATTCTTGTCCCTTGCCACTCAATTTCTTACCCTTCATCCTATAGGTAACCACTTTTATTGATTTCCTTTGTATCTTCCAGTGGATTTTTATGCAAACAAAATATGAACATAAATTCTTATTTTTCTCCTTTCTTACAGAAAGGTAGCACATTGTATCATTGATTTAAACCTTGTTTTCACTAAACATCATCTTGGTGATTTTCTACATCAATACAAAAAGAGCTTTCTCATTCTTTTTATGACTACATGTATTCCACTGTGTGACTGTACCATAATTTATTTAGCCAGTCAGTACATATGGATCCTTGGGTTGCTTCCAACATTTTGCTGTTGCTAATAGTGCTATTATAAATGACACTGTGCCTGCTTAATTTCAAACGTGTACAGGTGTGTCTAGGAATTTGTGGAAGTGGGATTGCTGGGTCAAAGGGGAATATATTTGTTTTGGTTGACATGACTTTTTTTTTTCTTTTTCACCCTTCTAGTCATGAGTAGACATGACTCTTAAACATCTCTTTTTTTTGCTGATTACATGTCTTTGGTGTCATTAATGTGTTTCTCTATCACTTGTATTTCTTTTAAACTAGTAGTTCAGGCTGTGTGCAGTGGCTCATGCCTGTAATCCCAGCACTTTGGGAGGCTGAGGTGGGAGGCTTGAGGCCAGGAGTTTGAGACCAGTCTGGGCCCCATCTCTACAAAAATTAAAAAATTAGCTGGGTGTGGTGGCATGTGCCTGTAGTCCTAGCTACTTGGGAGGCTGAGGCGGAGAATCGCTTGAGCCCAGGAGTTCAAAGCTACAGTGAGCTATAATTGTGCCACTGCACTCCAGCCTAGGCAAGAGAGCGAGACCCTGTCTCTAAATAAAAAATAAATAAATAAACAAACAAACAAACAAACTAGTAGTTCAGTCTAGAAGTGTGATCAGTTTCAGATTCACTCTTTTGGCAAGAAGACTTCCTATTGCCTCTTCTGGTTGTCTCGCCCCTGGTAATTAGTGGATTCAGATGTGGGCAGCCTGATCTACCCACTGGAAAGTTCCTCATTTGTTTTCTGATTTTGCCTGTGTTATTATTTTTTTTTTTTTTCAATGTATCCAAGGTAGTACTTCAGCCTATGGTATTTCTTGACATGCAGAAATTTTTACTTCTATATAATCGAATTAATCAGTTGTTTCTTTTATGGCTCTCAGATTGTGAGTCATAGTTAGAAAAAGCCTTCCTACTCTAGGATTAGAAAGAAAATTGGCCAGGTTTTCTTAATTTCTATGTTTTTAATTCTAAAATGGATCTCTTCTGAGTACTTTTAGGGGCCAGGTACAACTCCTAAAATAAAGTAGTGAAATTAAATAATGCTTATTCCCCTTCAGTTCAGTTGAACTTGGTTTTCACATTCATAGCTTTTTGAACAGGTGGTTTACCAAATTCAGAGGGGTTTGTTCTGAAGCAGAATCATACATGTCAGTGTAACTAAGAAGGGAGTCATTTTCATGTCACCCTTTAAGGTGTTAGAATGTGGCTGTTTTTCAGAGCATCTATACCACAGTAGAGATGGCAGGTGATTCTCCCCTTTCCTTTTCCTTTTAAAAAATAAGTCTCACCAGAAGACTCCTTGAAGTATAAGACTTACTCTCACCACTGTACAAGGGAGTCTCATGCTGAGTCTCTGGAGTGTGGGATTGGATTCATTATCCTCCTAGATGCCTGTTCTTGAAGTATTGCCACGCCAAGTAAGAGTGTACCTTGATCACTGTGTCATCAACTGGCTACTATAAGGTTATCTGATTTAGCCTTTCTCATAGCACAGCCTGCTGGCTGCATGCTTGGTTGGACAGCAGTTTGGGAAGACTTTTAAAAATGGGAGTTTTTCTGCCTTTTTTTTAGTTACAAAAGTGAAACAGTATATGCTGTAAACATTACAAACCATGTAAACGTAAATAAAGTGAAAAGCAAAGACTCCCTCACTTCCTTCCAATCCTTTGTCCTAGAGATAACCACTGTTAAAGTTTGGTGTGGCCGGGCGCGGTGGCTCACGCCTGTAATCCTAGCTCTCTGGGAGGCTGAGGCGGGTGGATTGTTTGAGCTCAGGAGTTCGAGACCAGCCTGAGCAAGAGCGAGACCCCGTCTCTACCAAAAATAGAAAGAAATTAATTGGA